>JANHGL010003904.1:20862-32444 GCA_024611195.1 Ceyx melanurus | reverse complement strand
CTATATGGCCCCATAATGCCCTGGCATACACCTATCTCTGCCCACAGCCCCCTGCCCACTCTCCTACATGTATATCCCTCATACCAAGCCCCATATCACCCCTGTATACATCCACCCCTGACCCCACACAACGTGCATCCCCATCCCAGCACCAAAACCCCCCCCATCTCTTCCACACGTGCACCTCCAGCACCACAAACCACCACCCCTTTACACCTATGTACCCAATCCAGAGCACACCAGCCCTGGTACAGTGTTGCTGTCACATCTCTCCCTCCCCACATAGCTGACCCACCTCTCAATCCTCATGCACCACAGCTCCGTTTCTTCACTCCTTCCATGCACCCCAGACACACAGCACAGCCCCAGCCATGGGCTGAACACCTCCCATCTCCTCACCTCCTGCTCCTCATCCCAAAACCTGTGCCCTGCAGCTTTGGCACCTTCCCCTGTACCCATATCTTGGACCCCCACAGTCCCTTCGGCATCCTCCCCGGGGCACAAGACCCTGAACCAGAGATGAGCCAGGACAACACAGCAGCAGTATCACAACCTCTCACGCCACCCAGCAAGGGATCTGTCTGACTCTCACGTCTGAGTGCAGCCCTCTCCCAGATTCAGAACACTAAAGCCCCAGCAGCAGCTCCTACAGTCCCATCTCCCCTCTCACACACAAGTTCCTGATACCCTGCACGCTCCAGCAAGGGGAGCAGCGGCTCCATCTCCCCACACTGCAGATCCAATGCCTCAGGACCCCCAAATTCACAGCCCTAACTCTTCACCCATGGCCAAACCCCAGCCCCACTGCCCCACATTCCCTTGTTCTAGGGCCCCTGTGCACTAGCACTACCCTGCAGCTTCCCTCCTCTTCCTCTCAGCCCCTGCACTGCCCCACAGCCCAATCTCCTCTCAGCCCTCAGCTCCCTGCCAGACCACTGCCCTATGCTCTCTCCCACAGGCCACCTCCTCAAGCCACCACCACAGCCCACGGCCTGGCCTCCCCACCTCTTGCACCACTGTCCCCCAGCCCTACCCAAAACTCACTTCCCCCTGCCCTCCTGCACTGCCCCACAGCCCACATCTCCTGCCCACCCCCTCACAGAGCACCCTCCCGCTCCCAGCACTGCCCTACAGCCTCCCACCGCACCGCTACCCCCCGCAGCCTCCCCGCACAGACCGGCCGAGGCTGACAGGGACTTGGCGGAGGTCCCTCGGTTTACACCGTTGCTCAAGCGAGACCACCAAACGGCAACGACTACGCCCTTCGCCGCTGCCCCTCTCCCCACGGCGCTACCCCCCTCCCTTCCCGGGCCCGCACTCACAGAGCTCGCAGTAGCGGTGG
Organism: Ceyx melanurus; assembly: GCA_024611195.1. Taxonomy (NCBI): domain Eukaryota; kingdom Metazoa; phylum Chordata; class Aves; order Coraciiformes; family Alcedinidae; genus Ceyx; species Ceyx melanurus. The sequence goes on along the minus strand of JANHGL010003904.1, from coordinate 31,102 downwards.
CAGCCCCGGCCCAGCCCCTGCAGGTACCGCTGCAGCACATCGGTGAGGAGGTCGCAGGCCGAAACCTGTACCGAGTCCCAACCCAACGCCTGGCAAATCTGAGCCACCGACACCCTCAGCAGCCACCTCGAGTAGGTCTCACACATGCCGGCTCGGCTCGCTGCGGTGCCGCCCGGGACCCGCCGCCCGCCCTGGGCCGGGAGGGCCGAAGGAGTCTCACGCACAAACCACGGCCGCGGCCGCCATCTTGGCGCCAGGCCGCGCCGCTGCAGCGCCGAGCGCATCGATGCGGGGCCTTAGAAAGGCGCATCGAGAGCTCGGCCAGCGGCAGGGCGGGCGGGACCCAGGGTTATGGCGGCAGCGGAGGCGGGAAGGGCTCGGTGCGGATCGGCGCGGATCGATGGCGTTTCCCGAGGGAAAAACTCCCGAAGTGGGGTTTTCTGCGCGAAAAGGTGGTGGCAGGAGGGTTTTCGGAGCCTAGTGGGCTCTGGGCTGGGCTCCCCCGGGGGTGTCAGGGACTCTCATCTCCGCAGGCCCAAAGCCAGGCCGTGCCTGCGAGGGGCTGGAGCGGAACCCGGGTCTGGCCTTTAAACGGGCGGCAATGTCGTGTTGCCAGGGAGGTGAAATTCTTGCTCCAAACAGTTTATCCAAGTGCTATTTTATTCTTTCCAAGGCGTATTTTTTATTTTCAGCTGTTTGGTGTTGTCAGATGCTTTCTGCAGCCGTGGCTGGGTCGTCTCCCCCACACACACACACCGGGACCTACTGCAGCTTCTGCAGCTCGGCCTCAGAAACATCTTTTGCTGCCGAGATGCTGCTGTTAAATCTTTTAGATGAAGCCCTTGAATTACTTTCCATGCTAATCTGTGCGTTGGTCACTTTGGGTTTGGAGATTATGGTTTTGGGATATCAGGCACGTGATGTGGGAGAGAACATTTTAGTGTCAACAGAGTCCTTTGACAGCCAGGAGACTTCTCAGAGATGCAGGAAGGAGCAAGACTGCCTAGGTCTGAAGAACTCAGCTTTGGGAACAGATGTAGCAAAATTGGATGAGGAAAAAAGTGTTTGTGAGTTGTTTATTTGGGAAAAAAAACTGAGCAGGGAAAAGATGAAACTATGATAGAAAAAAAGAAGGATCCAGCAATAAAAATAAGGGTTCCTGGGTGGTGTGGGAGGTGGAACGAGGAGCAGCAGAGCTGCTGTGGATCCACCAAGACCACAAGGGTTCAGTAATTGTCTGTAGCTAATCAGAGCATGAAGGGCAGAACTGTAAATAATAGAAGTTAATTAGTTCACAAATTGGCTCTTTGATTTATTAGACCATTAGCAGTGTGTTGATTAGTCAATAAACAGCCCAGTCTCTTGTACCAGTCTGTGACCTGAGAAGGGAGGAGCTGGGCCCATGACCAAGTCCTGCAGCTCATGCTTTGTCAGGATGTTCTTTGCTCAGTTCCTTCCACAGCTTTGGGCAGTTTTGAAATGTCCTCACATTTCCCATCTTAAGAAATGGAATTTTTTTTCTCTGGAAAGCAGCAGGCCCCTGTTGACACTTCACAGGTATTCTTAGCAGAGTTAACATGCAGGTTCCAGGGACTGGGACAAGCTTGAGAAGAGGGCCCATGCAAACTCAGCAGTTTCAACGTGGCCACGTGGAAGGTCCTGCACCTGAGATGGGGCAACCCCCAGAATATTCCAGGCTGGGGATGAAGGGCTGGAGAGAGCCCTGGGGAGAAGGACTTGAAGGGGAGGAGTTGGAGCTGAGCCAGCCCTTTGTACTAGCACCCAGCAGCCACTGGCATCCTGGGCTGCACCCCCAGCAGGGTGGGCAGCAGGGCCAGGGGGGGATCCTGCCCCTCTGCTCCCAGGGCTCTGGGGAGACCCCAAGTCCAGCTGGGTTCAGCTCCGGAGTCCTCAGCATAGCAGAGCCAGGGAGCTGTTGGAGCAGGGCCAGAGGAGCCCCAGCAATGCTGGGAGGGCTGGAACCCCTCTGCTGGGAGGCCAGGCTGGGAGAACTGGCACAATGAGCTGCTGTCAGAACAGCTCCTTTGGCTTCCTACATTTCCATACATTCTCTCATTCCAACTTGCCTGCTGCTCTAAACAGCAGCAGCATTACAACTGTAGTTCCTTACAAGTCATTAGATGTGTTTCCTAACTGTAGCAAATCTGGTCCCTCTCCCCAAATCCCACCCCAGGTTGTGCTCCTGGTTCCCCCACCACACCTCGCTGACACATCACCTCAGCCAGCCACCAACTGGCCCCTGAGGAAGGCTGAGCTCAAGCTGGAGCTCAGCTCTTGATTGTGTGGTTTCTAGATTAGCTGACAGGCCAGACTCAACCCCAGGGTGGCTTTGCCAGTCTCTGTGTCACACTCAGGTTCCTGGGAAGCTCCAGGCCACTTCCATCCTCTCTTCTGCACCCCCTCTGGCTACACTGCACTCCAGACTCCACCTGTCAAACCCAGCCATTTAAACACCAGGAGCATTCCCCCACAGACAACCAAACACATTTGGTTCATGTCAATGGTTTATTGTAAGAATTTACAGATTTCTGGGGCTTTCTCATTTCTTCACAAAACAACAGAGCAGTCCTGGTAACACAGACACAGGCAGGTTAAACCACATGCTCAGAGGAGCTTTTCATCTGTAAGGAAAATGGAAACAAATTAAAATGCTTTTATTAGTTGTTTTTCTATTTAAAACTGTTGTCTCCTCCTATTTCAATACTTCAACTCACTAATATCCTTTAACACTGCCCCCCCAGCCCCAAATTCTCTTACCAAGTTTTACATTTTGAGTATGATTATTCTGCTTTAAAATCTATTTAGCTACCAAGTCTTAGCACAGACATTAAGTCTCATCATAAGCTCAGTGAAAATTAAAACAGTAATTGCAAATAAATCCAATAACCCAGGAAAAAACCCACCACAGAAAATGATGTCAAATGTGAAGGTATGTTATTAAAGGCTTAATTTGTTTTAAATTATTAACTCTTAAGAACTTTTTGTTCTGACATTCAAACAAGCACTGGGCAGTTTCCCAGCTCTTTGGGAAGAGAAGTTTGACCACCATCACTGAGCTCCTACCTCCTCATTTGACCTCAAGATTTTCTGTGTTAATTCATTAAAAAAAAACAAAAAACCAACCCAATGTCATTTCTTTTTTGTAACTTTACCTCTTGGATTTGGCTGAACCTCTTTTTCCGATTAATCCCTGGTTATGATATTATGAGAAAAAACAGAACAAGCAGGTTAGGAAGCAACTCATGCACATTCAGGCAAAACCAGGCAGGTATTTATGACCCACAGAAGTATTGTGAGGAGCACAATACTCAGAACTGCCAGAGGGTGCCTGTTCCAGGCATTTTCCATAGGCCCAGGGTAGTATCACCTGTATTTGCACTGGGATACAGCACAAGTCTGTAACTGTTTCGTGTAATACACAAGCTACGTGCAGTCACAACCTGGGGTCCAAGCCCATGCTTTTGTAACCTGCAGAACACACCTTCCCAAAACTTAGGGCAATAAGCAAAACACAGAATTTTAAAGTAAAATACACATTCAGTATCAACAGACTCTAAAAATCACCTCCTCCTTCCAACCCCATCCCCAAACCCTCAGCTTCTGAAAACCACCACAGGATGATTTATCCAAAAGCATTTCATATAATCATAGGATGGGCTGGAAGAGGCCTCTAGGAATCATCTGGTGTATGTGTGTGTGTTTGTGTGTGTGTGTGTCCCCAAAGCAGGGTGACCCAGAGCAAAGTGCCCATGATCATACTGTCCAGGTGGGTTTGGAATCTCTCCAGAGGAAGAGAGTCCACAACCTGTCTGGGCAGCCTGGGACAGATTCTGTTATCCTCACAGGAAAGCACTGCTGCTTATGTTTGGGTGGAGCCTCCCATGTTCCTGTTTGTGCCTGTGGCCCTTGTCCTGTCACTGGGCACCACTGAAAAGAGTCTGGCCCCATCCTCTTGCCCCACCCTTTAGCTGTTGATCAGCATTCAAAAGATCTCATCTCAATCTCCTCCAGCATAAACAGCCCCAGGGCTCTCAGCCTTTCCTCATCAGTTGATGCTCCAGTCCCCTCATCATCTTCGTAGCCTCTGCTGGACTCTCTCCAGTATTTCCAGGAGAAGCCCACATAGAAGGGATGAAGGGGAAAATTCACTCAAAAGCCAAAAAGGAGGAAAACTTCCAGTTGTTCAGGTGAAGATGTGGGTTGAGCCTAAAGATGTATTTTACCAGCTTTTTAGCTGGTAACACACAAGCCTGCCAAACTCCAGATCTGTTAGTAGAACTGCACAAGCTGAAAATCATGGGGACTCATGCCATGGATGATCTTCCCTTCAGAGTCAGCCCCTCTAAGCTGACTGCAGCAGGACAAACAAGCACTGCAGGGCTTTGCCACACCAGTTACACCTTCATACAGGTACTCACAGAGCAGCTGCACCAGAGATGATCTCAATAAGCTCCTTGGTGATGACAGCTTGACGAGTACGGTTGAACGTCAAGGTCAATTTGTCAATCATCTCAGCTAGGAAAAGAAAATTAAGGTTGGAATTTAAACATATGATGAGAAGCTGGATGGATAGAATATCAAATAGTCTTTAAATGACAGAATCATAGAATTGCTTTGGTCAGAAGAGACCTATCAGAACACCAAGTCCAACCATTCCCTCAGCACTGCCAAATCCACCACTAAGCTAAGTCTCTCAGCACCACATCTAGACAGCTCTGAAACTCCTCCAGAGATGGGGATGCCACCACTGCCCTGGGAAGCTTCACTGTCCTTCTTTGGACACGCTCCAGCACCTCAGTGTCTTTTGTAGCAAGGGGTCCAAAATCCAAGGAAACAACCAAGACTCTTACTGCACTTCTCTTCCCCCCCTACTCCAGATGACACCACCAGTAGACAATCTAGAAACTTACTAACATGGCTTGAGGCATCAGTTAAACATCTGAAGAACAGCTGGAAGAGTTGTAAGCAACGTGGTATGACACAACTTGTTTTAACACAACACTAGCATGCATATTTGCTTTTAAATTGGATTTCAGTGTCAATTAACTACATTGCTATTACCTTCAAACTCCCATTATTCTGGCAAAGGGAGCCTGATTTTTTTCTTTGATCCAAATATTTGAAAATCCTTAGCCCAGAAGAATATTTGGCCATTATGAAATTAGTTTAATGTTTCCTATTATTGAAGAATCTGTTACTTCACTCCCAACTACCCAGTTTTGTTTCTCACATACTTGCCAGCAATCCCTCTTTCCAGGGACTAAATAAGGTTCATACATTCAGATAAGAATCCCAGTTAAACTAGCTCAAAAAAACCCAGACCCAAAATGGAATTGAGAGAGAAATCAGCTCATTTCTTATGATTTTAGAAACAAAGAATTACACCCAGAGAGCTCAATACTTTTGTGCTAAACCCCTGAAGCCCTGGGAACCCCCTAGAGTAGACTTACAAGCGTTCTTGCTCGCATTGTCCATGGCAGTCATCCTGGCACTCTGCTCGCTGGTGGTGGATTCTTTCAGGGAGTAGTACAGAATATTTGCTAGTGTGAACTCCTGGTAATTTCTCAGCACATCAGCATCAATATCATCATAGATACTTAGGCTTTCTGTAAAAGATGAAAGAGTGGATTTAAATCAATCCATGATATTGCTTTAGCAAAGCAAGACAATGTTTCTCTACCATGTACTATGTGCTTTCAAACATTTTAAGTGGCAGAGAGATTAAATATTTTAGATTCTGACCAAGGCCAAACACATTATTGGTGTATTATGTTTAATCTTCCCAAGCAATGTTGCAGAAACGTTCTGGGGTCTTATTCCCAAGTGATTCAATACCCAGGCTACTCAGGGCTGAGAACGCTGGAACTGCCAGAGTTTTGCAAACAAACAGTGGAACTGCCAGAGTTCTGCAAACAAACAGTTCTGCAAACAAACAGTGGAACTGACAGAGTTCTGCAAACAGTTGTTGCTTGAGAGAGAATCTCAAATCTAGATAAGTACAACTGTTCTTTTTAACCTCCTTGCCTCACAGCACCTTGACAGTTGGCCTTGGACTGCCAAGGTGAAACAAACCATTAAGTTTATGATAGCTGCCCCATAAGAAGATGCTTTAATACCATATTCCTATCTTCAGAGTATTTTTTATGTGATTTATCACCACAGAGAACGGGTGGTTTCCAGTTCACTACTTACCAGATCCAGCAACTGTCTCAAAGGAGAAGATTGGTTTTTCATCGGTCTTGTAGGAGATGACAGACCTGTACAAAAATAGTGTAACAGGATTAGTGGAGATGAAGAGTCTAAACTGAGTGTTGAAAATCTAATTAGAATAGACAGCTGGCCTTCCAATTCCAGTTTACTGGTAACTCTAATGAAGAGAATCCAGAAACAATGTGGATTTGATGATGTACTGACTAAACACAACAGCACCCACTATACAGGTAAAAAGAGAATTCCAACCACACCTGTTAAAAAACCCCTCTCTTTGCAGAAATAAACAGGACAGTTCACAGTCAATGATCACATCACTGCATTGGCCCAACATGCTCTTGGAAGCTTTCTGCCCAAGATTTCCCTGTGCAGTTTGATTTGGATCCTACCTGAAGCGGTTGTAGATGACAGAGCCTTCATCAAACTCATAGCCAGAGTTCAGCAGCTCTAAGGCAATGATTGAAGCATCTCCAAAGCTGGGAGGTCTCCTTCCCACTTCTTTGAATGTCAGCAGAAAGTAATTGCCATGTGTTCTGCAGTAACATCAATTCTGTGTTAGATCCAAGGGGATGCACCAAGAGGCAACGAGTCCAGTAACTTCCTGGTGTTCAGAACTAAGCATCCTATTGGATTAGGGTCTGAGATAAATTTTGTGTCTGTTTTTTTGTTGTGTTTTGGGGTTTTTTTTTTCCAATTAAATTATTATGATATCTTCAGGATAAACACACACTGCAGCAGTGCCAGCACTGGTAACTTTCGAATTTTCATTCTGAAAATATAACAATGCTGTGCATCAGTTTCACACTGCTCAGGTGCTCAGAAGCCATTTTAGCATATCTGCAGGTTTTGAATGTAAAGGAATTTTAATTTAGTAGCTTAATTAAATGCAGCTCCCTATGAATGCCACATAGCTATGCAGTCTTAAAAATTCTTCCACAGAAAACAACCAAACCCACCCAATCAAACCCTTCTTTATACCTCTGAAGCAGGCCTCTGATCTTGTCACCTACTCCCACCACCATCACTTCTTTCCCTGCATTTGTGAGGTTGGTGATCTCATTCTTTAAGGTTTTAGCAACAGATGTATGGATGGCACCACACAGGCCTCTGTCAGAGGACACACCAATAAGGAGGTGCTTTTTCTTGTCCTCAGGTGCTTTTATTTCTGCTTTCTCATAAAGAGCTAGAAAAAAAAAAAAGTAAAAATGCTAAGTTATTCAAGGGTGCCAGGAAGCAAACTGCTCCTATCAAAATACATCTTGATTTATTCTAACCAAAACTATTTTTAAAGGGGTTCCAAATCACAGTCAGAATAATTTTATCTCCCTCACTATCATTCAAGTTTGCATGGTATCTGACCAGAGGTGACAAAGACAATTCAAAGCCAGCCACATCTCTGATGGGATACCACACAGTCATTATTTCAGTTCACAGTTCAAGTCCACTGCCTCAGGGGCATGTGGAGTTTACAGGGAGATCTGGCAGTAGATGTAGATGCTACAGAGGTAGGACATGGTTCCATTAACATACAGAAGAAAGACAGAAATTCTAAGCCTTGATGCTTAGAATTGGTGATCATAAATCATCATGAATTTCATATTAGAACTCTTAAAGAATCACTTTTCATTAAACACTTATATAAGGAAAACTCAAGGTGGCCTAGAGATGCAAATTATTTTAGAAAACAAACCCAAAAACCTATTAAAAGGTTCAAATAAACATTTTATCACCACCCTGAAAGCCTTCCTGCCCTGTTCCCACAACACAGAGCACAAGAACCTCCTCTCACCCAGAGCCCCTGTCCCATAGACTCTCGCAGGCTTCAGCTCTCGCTCGGCTCTGGCGTATTTTGCTGCAGAAACCATCTTCATGGACTTGGTGATTTTCTGGATGTTCTTGATGGATTTCAAGCGCCTGGTAACTAAAGAGTTAAGAGTTGGAAGGTCATGGGCTGTACTTGGCATAATGATACCAAAATCAAGCAATAAAATGCCAGCAACAGCCATCCAAATATATCTTGCCAAGTTCATCAAAGGACAAAAAATAATGAATATATAGAGTGCACAAAGAAATCTCATAAAAGACCTTAATTTATCTAGCCCAACATAAGATCTGTTCACTATTCTCTTTCCTTCTACCACACCTTGTATTATAAGTACATCATTTGAGGTGTATTGTCAACTCCAACAAGGTTGGGATGGAAAGACCAAATACAAGGCAGAATAAACTTCCTGCTCTGTTTATTGTGGTGACATTCACAAAAATACTGGTGTAAAGAAAAAAACCAATAAGTGTCCTACAGACAAGCACAATTCCAAGACAACATCCCTGTACAAGAACCTATGACGAGTGGCTTAAAGAAGCATTACCCAAGTGGACCCATTCAGTCAACCTTTCCCCTCCAGTGTTGACAGACAAGGAAACATACATAACAGCAAATAAATTCATTCTTAAAGCCAAAAAAGTCTGGTTTAACACACGATGAAGTTATTTGAGTAAAACTGTATGGTTTTAATAAAATGGCATCTATATTAGTGCAAAAACCATTTTAAGCAATGCCTTTTGTGGAAGGGACTTGTTTAACATGAGAAGTGCTGGAGGCTCATATAGCAGCACCACGGTGGGTCACAATCAGGTTATCCAACAGAAATTACCCAAAATTACATGTTAACATCTGGTTTTCCTGCAATACTCTCCCTCTCTCCAAAGCAATCAAACACAGTACTTACTGTCTTTTAGAGTTGCCATATTCCTGACTTGGCCCCTGAAATTGAATGCAGCATTAATTAGCGTAGTTCAATGCCTGGCAAGGGCAGGAGACTTTCACAGCAATGACAAAGAACTGCTGGTTCTTCAAAAACACTTGTGGCAGGGACAAAACTCCACATTAAACCATACCCAGTATCCAGACCTTCTGCCCATCTCCTTATCTCCTGTGACACCATGTATCATTTAATGCATTCTCCACTGCCTTAGCTAACGGCACAATGCAAACGAAGGACAAGCAGCAGGGCATCGGAAGGGGACAACATTCCAAGAAATGTCATTTTTAAAAAAGCTTAAAAATATGCAGAGAAGGCTACTAAATTTCCTGAAGACAGCAGAGTCTCCTTGACCCAGCTGTCACCTACGATTCTGTCCTTTCTATCCCCCCTGCCTCGCCCATTCACCCCCGCGGGCTGAGCTCCCTCTCTCTACGATCTCCCGACCCCCCCTCACCCCGCACCGTTGCAGCAGCTGAAGGGACGAAGCCGCCGTCCCCAGCAGGTCACCTCCATGCCCTGGGAGGCTTTTCACCCTCCCGGCCACGGCTCCTCCATCCACCCACCAACCCACAACCCCTCAGGGGCTACCCCGGGCGGCGACTCCACCACCCGGGGGGTACCGCAGGGCTGAGGGGCAGCGTCCCCCCCTCAGCCCCACCCGGGGGCTTGCCCCGGCCACCCCCTTCCTTTTGCTCCCCCAACACCCGGGGGAATCCCCTCCGCTTTCAGAGGACCCTTCAGAGGCCCGCACCCCCGGCCCGTTTACCATTGCGGCTGGTAAAGCGCGACCGCGGCCCCCCGGGCGAACATGGCGGCGCCTCCACCCCGGCCCCGCTGAAGGTCAGAGAGCCCGCACCGCGCACGCGCGCAGCCGGGCCCGGCGGCAGGAAGTGATGCGGGGACGCGCGCGGCCGCTTCCGCAGAAGGAGGCGGGAGCGGCGCAGGGGGTCGCTTGTCCCATCGCTTGTCTGTCCCGTCGGGGTTGTCCGATCGCTTCTCTGTCCGATCGCTTGCCCGTGCCGTCATGGGGAAGTCGGATTTCCTCAGCCCCAAAGCCATCGCCAACCGCATCAAGTCCAAGGGGCTGCAGAAGCTGCGCTGGTACTGCCAGATGTGCCAGAAGCAGTGCCGCGATGAGGTGAGGCCGCCCCGGCGGTGCCTGGGCCTGTGGCGGGACCCGGCGATCCTCTTTGGGGGGATATGGGAAGCCCCGGCTCCTGGAGGGGGGGTGGTGCTCAGACCAG
>JANHGL010003904.1:0-20852 GCA_024611195.1 Ceyx melanurus | reverse complement strand
CCTGTGCTCGGTGAGGCCGCAGCTTGAGCCCTGCGTTCAGGTCTGGGCGCCGCGGGATAAAAAAGACGTTGGGGTGCTGGAGCGTGTCCAGAGGAGGGCAACGAAGCTGGGGAGGGGTCTGGAGAACATGTCTGATGAGAAGGGAGTGAAGGACTTGGGTTTGTTTACTCTGGAGAAGAGGAGGCTGAGGGGAGACATTATTGCTCCCTACAACTGCCTGAAGGGGTGTTGTAGTGAGGTGACTGTTGGACTCCCAGGTAACTAGGGATAGGACAAGAGAAAAGGGGCTTAACTTGCACCAGGGGAGGTTTTGGTTGGGTATTTAGAAAAAAATCTTGGAGTGGTGAGGTCTTGGAACAGGCTGCCCAGGGAGGGGGTGGAATCTGCATGTCTACAGGTGGCACTTCAGGAGATGGTTTAGTAGACCTGATAATGTTTAATAGACCGTTGGATTTGATTATCTGGAAGGTCCTTTCCAACCTTAATGATTCTGTGATTCTCTTGGAGACACACAAGGGGATGAAGTCTCCTATGTTGGTGTCTTCAGTCCCTTTATGGGGACTTTGATCCCTCTGATTCCCCTTGTGAACGTCCCCAGTGCCATGGAGGGGGACTTGGGTGGGCTGTGATTGCCTTTGTTGGGTTTCCCATTGCTCTAGAATCACCTATGGGAGAAGTTCTAATCCACTTTGGAGAAATCCTGTTAATCCTGATCCATCATTAAGTCCCCTGCAGAGCAACTGGTCAACCCAGGGTGACAGGGAGAACAGGGTGTCCCCAAAACCCCTGGAAGGGTGATTCCTTTATACCCAGAGAGGGCAGTGGGGCTAAGAATTGTGTAGCTCCCACCTGCCTTAGAGTAGCCAAGATTTTCCCCTGGGAACAGGGTAGATGTGGTGATGTGCCCAAGGGGATGCATGTCTGGAGCACTGTGAGGTCTCTTTTCAGAGCCATACAATCCTCTGGGTTGGAAAGGACTTTTCAATTTCATCTGGTTCAACCCCCTGCACTGAGCAGGTACATCTGCAACTAGAACAGGTTGCTCAAAGCCCCCTTAACCTCACCTGGGATGGTGCCAGGGATGGGGCATTGACCACCTTGCTGGGTAATCTGAGCCCAATTTCCTGTGCTGAGGACCCCTTCCTTCTGATTCTGACTCAGTTTCTTCCTTTCTTCTCCTGTTATGAAGAGATACTTTACCACTGAAGTTTCCCCTTCTTCTTTTCACTTGTCTATTCCCTTGGACCCAGATGCTCGTGGCATATGAGTGTCCTGTTCTTCATGATTTCCACCAGAGTTGGGCTAACTGTGCCTTTAGTTTTCAATTCTCCATGACTAGCCTCTTTAATGTACCTTGTAGTAGTAGAATATCCTATGAATATCTGCTTCTTTTGTTCTTCAGTGGTTTCTGCCCCCTCTCCATTCCACCCAAGAAACTCAAATCCAGTTCCTTTCCCAGTGACTGACTACAAGCCAAAAAAAGCAGCCAGATCTTTTTGTATTGGGGAGGACACCAGCCCTCCTTCCACTGGTCAGGGAGGGGGACCCAGCAAATATTCCAGTGCTCCTGCAACAAGCACTCGGATGGCTCCTGGATTGGTGCCACATCTATTCAGTTCCACCAGGGAGGAAGAGAACTGCTGGACTGTCCTGTCTTGTATCCACTTTCTTAGTTGATCTGGAGACTCTTGGCCTTGGGAAGTTTTGTTTCTGGTGTGCCCCATTCAGGAGGGACAACCCCACACAGGCTGTGGCTGAGTTCAGGTGTTTTCTGTTGGCTGTCCAGGAGGCATCACTCACAAAACATTATTGTTAATACTCTTTGAGTGTGTGACTGGAAATTGAGACAAGGGCACACAAAGCTTTTCTGTTTTCTTTTATAGAATGGCTTCAAATGTCACTGCATGTCTGAGTCCCACCAGAGGCAACTGCTTCTGGCTTCTGAAAATCCTCAGCAATTCATGGATTACTTTTCTGAGTAAGTTTGCTGTACATTCTTCTGCAGATCCCCATTCCCTATCAGCAGATCTTTGCTGGGTGTTCTTACCCAGCTCCTCTTTCCCCTCTCAGCACAGCCACAGCTCATAAGGCCCAGTCCTGTCCCATTGAGGAGACTTTTATTTCTGATATATTTTACTCTCAGCTCTGGTTTTTAATGGCAGTTTGAAAATGTAGTTGCTGTCACTATTGAATGCAGGAAATTCAGAGATCAAAGATACTTATCCCATGTCAGAGTCCTGTGTGTCACAAAGTGCATCACCCTTCTGCCCCACCAAAGCAACTACAAATAACCCCACGTGCAGAGCTACAAAGAGCAACAAGCCAGTACAGAGAGAGAATAAGTCAGGGGGGTGACTAACATGTCCCCCAGTCCTTTGTCCAGCTGTCCTACATGACAACTGGGTTGACTGGAGCTGTCTTCAGTAGGAGTCTGAAGTGAGGCTTTATCCTCCACTCGAATTAGCAGTGAGATGAGTGATCAACCTGCCCCATCCACCACCTCTGTCCTGCCCCCTGCTTTGTGTCACTCAGCCCGGGAAGGGACCTGGTAATGAAATACCAGCAATTACTGGGAAGTGTTTAGATTTCCTCCTTCCTTTTTGACCTCTTTGAAAGGGTTTTATCCTTTTGAAGGTCTGTGTATGCAGGTGCCATATTGTGTTTCTTGGTGCCTGCCCACTGTGTTCAGTGCTGTTTTACTGAAAGAGGGAAACCAGTGTCTGAGTTTCACTGTGCTCACTTGACACTCATATTTATACTGCAGATATTTAATTGTTAATGCAAAATTACTTTGTAATTGGTTGTTTTACTAAAATGCTTTCTTTTTCTCACCTAGAGAATTCCGGAATGATTTCCTAGAGCTGCTCAGGAGACGCTTTGGTAAAAATTTCCTCCTTCTTTGTTTGCTTTTAACATTTATTTTTTTTTACTAGTTCAGTGAAATAAGTTTTGTTTGGTTTCTCCTTGGTCCCATATTTACATGTAATAATTCTGTGTTTCAGGAACAAAGAGAGTCCACAATAATATTGTGTACAATGAATATATCAGTCACCGAGAGCACATCCACATGAATGCCACCCAGTGGGAGACACTGACTGACTTCACTAAATGGCTGGGGAGAGAAGGTAAATGCAGTTGCTCAGGGTTGGCAAGTTTTAAAATTGTTGGGTAAGTGCATTGCTGAGAAATTATCAGTAAATATTTATGTTAGTTCTCCCCTTTTTCTTTCTCCTTCCCTCCTGTGTGTTTATTAACAGATGTCCAAAAATACTTCTGTGCTAGGCCTTAGGAGTTTGCTTATAAAAAATGTCAGAAGTCTGGGATAAATGTATCAGTCATGAACCTTTCCTTGTGTCATCTGTTGGTCTGTATTTACCAGAGGCATTGCTAAATTGTAAATCATCTTCCAACAGTTGCCATTTAAAAATTAAAAATGATGATAGAACATTTCTGACATCTGCAGAATCTTCCATATTTAAGGTGACAAGAGCTGAGCAGCTGTTCTCAGTCCTGGCTTAGTGAAAGGGTTAAAGCTTGAGATCTGCAGTGTTGTGTTCCCTGGGAGGAAGAGAGATTAAATAGCACTGTGGTAGGACAGAAAGTTGACTTTGGCTCCGATTGACTCAGTTCCTGAGTTGTGTGGTATTGGAAAAGTTACTCTGGTGAGAGTTAGTAACAATACCATAGCACAGGAAAGTTTCCCTTTGTGTGATGCCTTTAGTGTGTATTTGTGTATGTTAGATTTAAATTTTTTTCCTTGTCAAAACAATGGGAAGGAAACATTTTCTTCAATAAGGAAAGTATTTGAAAACCCTCTGTCCACTTTATTATGTACACTGGCCTATTGCCAAATCAAAGCTGAAGGGCAGGGACAGGTACTAAGAGTAGTATTGACTACAATCAATTTGACCAGGCTCGTGAGGGCTACATTGCCTCTGGTGTAGTATCTGTGTTGTTACTGTGGAAACTATCTTGATGTTTTCTTTGTCCCTTGCTTGATGTTGTGAGTATTCCTCTTACTTTATCTTGTGTTGCCTTGCTAGGTCTGTGCAAGGTGGATGAGACTCCAAAGGGCTGGTACATCCAGTACATCGACCGGGACCCTGAGACTATTCGCAGGCAACAAGAACAAGAGAGGAAGAAGAAACAGGACCTTGATGATGAAGAAAAAACTGCTAAATTCATTGAACAACAAGTCAGAAGAGGTTTGGAGGGGAAAGAACTGGTGAGGAAAAAGACAACCTTCTGCTCAGAACTCCTCTTAATTTGTTTAGTGGTGAATTTGATGCTGCCAGGACCCTTGCACTAGTATTTCCTTTGCAGTTAGAAGGTGAGGAATAAGATTAATGCTTCAGGTTACAAGCTCATGACCAGTTCAAACTGGACAACAGCAGGCATATTTGGCTTCACTGCTCTTCTTTTCTAAGCAACAAGGAATAGTCTTCTCCCAGGTACTTCTGCCTTAACTAACTTGATTCTGCAGCTTGTTACATTTCCTTGATTCACCAACTTGCTGATGGTTTTGACAACTGCTGAACATAATGATATTCTATGGAATCACAGTTACAAAACCAAAATAAAGAAAAACAAAGAGGTTTCAGCTCCTTTTAAATGTGATGTGATTTTGAAATCTAGTAGAATTGTACTCTGGGGCTCTAGTGTCTGATCCTGACTATTTTAGACTTTGATTTAGACTGTCTTCTGTGCTTGAATCACCACATCAGTTCACTTATGTTCTGAATTTTCTACTGGATAGTTATCTTAAATTATAAGCTGCTCTGGAGGAGAATGTGGAGTTACTCTCTACCAGGCTTGCTTTAAACCTAAAGGAGTAATAATTACTACTCTTAAAGTGGTTTAAAAATCACTCTTGAATTTAGGAAGGAAGAGTAACCAGCATGACCTGCCTTCATTTACTGGATTTCACAACTTTTAGGGCTGCAGATAACAAGTACCTTTCTCTGTGGGGAGGCTGAGATAACCAGGGGTGGGCTGATGTAATTAAATCCACATCATGAAATCTTTTGTTTTGGTCATGCCAGAGTGGTATTTAAGATCTGGTTAGTTGGCATCATTCCATGACTTCCACACGTGTTGTTGCCTGGGACTGGAACCTGCTATTTGATCTTGGGTACTGATAGGTACATTTAAATACTGTAGTAAACAATTAACTTTTGCTTAATTCAAAACTAATTGAAATTTAAATGGTCTGAGCCTTTGGTGCTAAAACTTTGGAAAGAGTCCAGAATTTCCTTCTTTGGTTATCAGTTTGTCCAGAAACCAGTCTAATCTTGCTGGTTCAGATAGAGAAGACTGTTATGGCAAGGCCACTTCCCTTTCATGCTGGAATCAAGCAAGTATAGACAGCATCTCTGTAGGGAGTGTTAATTAGAGAATTTTGCACAGGAGCCTGTAATGAGAGAATGTTTTCAATTCATAATCTTCTTACAAATCAAGCCAGGTGGAATATTATAGCTACTTGTAATAATCTCACAGTAATCTGTAACAAACTGAGCTAATCAATCACAGAAGGGTTGGAATCATGGTAGGGGTTGGAAGGGACCTCTGGAGATCATGGAGTCCAACCCCCTTGCCAGAGCAGGATCACCAAAAAATGATACCTTGGCTCATTTTTCTGTTTGACTCTTGAAAGGTGTTTTGTGTTCTTTTGGCAGGAAAAGCCAGTCTACACTGAACTCAACAGAGAAAGTGAAGAAGAAAAAGGTAACCAGGTTTCAATATCTGTAATTTTCTAGAACCTACTGAAGCTGATTTTTACAATTAGAATGAGAAGAGTGCTGAGGCCTGCTTGGTAAATCATAAAGTGCTTTGGGTTGTAAAGAGCTTTGGAACATGGAAAGAGAATATTCTTTCTTAGAGTGTTTAAAGTAATTGATTTTTAAAGCTGGACTAAAATCTAGGTTAGTAAATATTTTCAAATCTATGCTCTTTCTGTTTGCAGATTTTTTTAAGTTGTAACATCCTTCAATGCACTTATATTTAAAGATAGAAATAGAGTAATGTCTTTTTATTTTGTAGTTGCATTTAATTTAAACAAAGGAGCAAGTACTTCAATAGCAGCATCTTCTACAACAAGGTGAGAAAAGAATTTAAGGGCAACCCTTTACTGTTGCAAAGCACTTAAATAACAATGGCATTTGTACAGGCAGGAAGATCTGTCTTGTCCTGAAATATTTAGAGTCTAATATCTCATCCTGTCATGCTATTCAGGAGGGGATACTGGGTCACTTGATGGTTCCTTTTGTGTTTAAACTGGATGGATGGGTTTATCTTAAATGTGTGTTTGTGAGGAGCCTTCTTGAGCTCACTGTGGTTCATGGCAGATTCCCTTAAAGTAACAGGCTGTTCCAGGTTCTCCTCAGAAGAATTTGTTATGTGAAAGGGTGGATAAGGGGTCTAGCCAAAGCATCTGAAGTGAATGCCATCTAGTCCCTGCTGCCTTCTATGAAGAGATATTCATGACTTGGGAAGTTTAGTTCCTAAAAGGTTTGATTGCTTTGTCTAATTAGAGGTAGTACTTTCTCTGATCATCCTTTCAGAAGCTGAATCTGCCTGATGCAAATCTTTCTAAAGCTCGTGAATTTAATTGTCATCATGTAACCATGAGCAATTCAGGACAAAAGGGATCAATAATGCAAACAATACTGACTTAGAGCAGTCTGTGAAGCTATTTGATGAGCAGTACACCTTTTCATGTGAGGCAATGTTGTAATTAAATGTATTGCAGGTAAAATGAAAGCCTTCCTCTCATCACAAGCTCAGCTCTTAGATAAGGTATCTGATGGGAGATTTGCCAGGCAGAAAATGAGACAATAAAGAAGTTCTTTGCAATAATAGATACAGATTTCAGGCTTTGAGGAAAACTTGTAAATTATCCCTAAGCATTGATTTGTGCTTAAAATGAGTCTGAAACTTAATTCAGACACTTGAATGGTTTCAGTGAGGAATACTTAAGATGTTTGCTAAAATTTGGCTGAATGTGGAATCATCTATCAAGTAGTCTTAACTTTTTCATGCCATCTAAGACACACTTGTCTGTATACTTTGTGGTGATAGAAAAATTAGGATACCCACTTCATGGTGAAGTGACTGAATGGTGGTTTATATGTCACTGGTGATGCAAGAATCACTTCAGAGTCACCTCTATCAGCTTCCCCATGTCATCATGGTGTGTTCTGTAGCTGTTGGCTGTTACTGAGCATCACTTGAGTTTGGCCTGGTGTCCCCATCAGTGTGCAGCAGGACTTTGTGGCTTCTCACCTTCTCTGCTCACAACATAAGCTACAGTAATCTCTAAAGGCACAACTTTGAGGGCATGGGGATACTGGTAGTTTAATACGGAGATGTACCAGAGGTGTGAGAGGGGGGATTTGCCATCCCTTGAATATCCACATGGCTGACACAAAGGTAGGAGTCACCACTGCTGCTGTGGGCACAGCTTGTGATGCTGACTGCCCTTGAGCAAACTGGGAGACAGTGGCTTACTTTTTTCCCCTCAGGAGTTTACATCCTCAAAGCCCTGCTTAACTCAATGGACAAGTAAGATTAGAATTACTTCTAATTAAGGAATCAGAAGAAGCTACTGTCAAGGTCACTGGTTACTGTCTGCAGTACCTCAAGTGTACCAGTGTATAGTCCTGTCTGATCAAACTCTGTTGTACACAGAGTCTCTCCAAAAGAACATCCTTCACAAACTGTTTGCTCTAATGGTTAGGACCTTGTCTGTAATTTCCCAGGTAGATGTACTCATGTCCAGTTTATACCAGTTGCTCTCATGTTGATATGGGTGTTTAACGTGGTAAAAGTTGGAAGGGACCTCAGGGGATCATCTTGTGCAACCCCCCAGCTCCATCCCTTACTAACCTCCCAGCCTGATATGTGTTCCAAGATGTAACTTCTTGTGCTGATTGCTCTTTTCTTTCACAACTCAGAGGCTGTTTGTTTTGAATATGACTGTGAGGATGGTGTTTATTTGCTGGGTGTGGAGCTCTTTTCTGCAGGTTTCCATGTGTTTTCTCCCCCTGACAGATTGCTTAAGTGTCTGTCTGGAAGGAGTTGTAAACATCCATGTTCAAGAGTTGCTCTGTTCAGGTGGCTTCTCTATAAAGCCAGAAGTTTCTCCTCTGGAATTTGAAAACTCTCTTTGCAGACCTGCTTTTCTCTTCTCCATCAAACCCAAGTCCCCAATCATCTCTTTGCCTTTGCACTGGTGAACTGGTCATTGGGTTGTTTTCACTCTGCTGGACTGCTGGCAGCAAACATCAGTGGACATGGGCTTTACACCTCGAGGAGATCAGTTCTTGCTGCCAAATGCTGTCCTAGAGAAGGAGGAGTGCAGGGTCTGGAAGGTGACTTGCACAACTGAAATGAAAGAGATCAGCAGGTCTTTTTGCCCAGACAGCTCTACAAATGCATCTTGCTAAAGGAGACAAGTGAAGGTCTGCTGTGAAAACACCATCTTCCTTTTCCAGCAGTGTCCTTGGACCAAATGCACTGAAGATGGTGGAAGGGACAGTTAAAAGAAAATCAGCTCATAGCTCTGGTCAATCCAAAGAAAAAAAGAAGAAATCTGCATTGGATGAAATTATGGAGGTAATAATCATGCAGGATCTTTGTCTGTGTAACCCCAAACCTGTGGCTCT
The DNA here is from genome assembly GCA_024611195.1 of Ceyx melanurus. Lineage (NCBI taxonomy): Eukaryota > Metazoa > Chordata > Aves > Coraciiformes > Alcedinidae > Ceyx > Ceyx melanurus. The sequence goes on along the minus strand of JANHGL010003904.1, from coordinate 12,189 downwards.
GCCCACTTGCCAGGGTGTTCCTTTTGAAGTGACCTCAGCCCTTCAGTTCATGTGGAATTCAGACTTTTTTTTTTATATTACTGGGCAAAATTATTTCACTTTAAAACCTGGTTTCTGCTGCTCATCTGTGCCTGTTCCCCAGACAACTGAGGTGTTGGAAGTAAAGAAACAGATATTTTAAAGAGAAGGAAAATATTTAGATACACTTGGTTAAGACATATATACATCTCCATCTTTTTATCATGGATTCCTGGATCTCATCAAACTGATTTTTATGGAGCAAGCACACAGACTGTTCCTTATGTACGTTTTGGGGTGGGGTTTGTTTGTGGTTTGGGTTTTTTGTTTGTTTTGTTTGTGTTATTATTTTATTTATCTCCCACTTGATGTGGGCCTAGAGAATTGGTTCAGCTTTTCAAAGGCATGGGAAAGCTGCAGTGAAAGGAGGAAGTAAATGGTCATTATTTATTGATCTTCTGTAGCTTGAAGAGGAGAAGAAAAGAACATCTCGAAGAGACTACTGGGTGCATCCTGTAAGTGTCTTCAAAATTATTGTTATACCAAATGCAACCAATTCTGCATCTCCAAAGCCACTATTGATTTGTGGAGAGATCAGAGATCCAAGAGGAGGTCCAAAGCAAGATCCAAAGGCTGATTTAAAAATGAATCATAGAATTCACTAGCTACCAAATATGAAACATTGCAGTATCTGGGAGGAATTGCTGTTCTGGTAGAGCATGGTCTGCAGCCTGACTTGTTGTATGCCTGATCTCAGGGTGGAATTCTCTAGTTAGAGGTAGTCCTCTGATTCTCTACAGATCATGTTTACAGCATGATATTCTTACAGCCCTCTCCTTTCTGTGTAGGAGTTGACTCACACAGAGATATTCAAGTCAACATCAATTTTTGAGCTGAGACCCCATCTCAGTTTCTACTTTTTGACTGGACTTCTAGATCAAGGAGTCCTGCCCTTGACCCACTGTGGGCTGTCCCATCATATCCTGAATTCAAGTGTCCTTGTGTTTGTAAAACAAAAAACAATAGTCATGATAATACTTTGAGGCAGTAATTTCAGGATAAAGACAAATTCCTGAAAGCCAAATCTTTGCTATTATTTCCTGAGCTGTGCTGTACAGCCTGTGGTTGGAGTCAGAGTGACCTGAATCATAGAATGTTGGGGAGCAGTTACTTTAGATTGTGTAGCTGTTTGTATACATGGGATTTTATTTTATTTTATTTTTTCTCTTTTCAAATCTTCCAGGAAATTGTTGTAAAAATTGTAACAAAAAAACTTGGGGATAAATATCACAAGAAGAAGGCAGTTGTTAAGGTAAAGTGTGCAACTGGAAATGTGTGCATTGGTTGGACTTTTCAGATGAATCAAAACTTCAGAAGTCAGTGTGTGAGTTGTTCAGCCTTAAGTCAACACTGACAGTGGCTGAAATGCAACTTTATCTGTACTGGGGCTTGGTATGGGCAGGGGGTGAATCTCTGAATTGGTTTCATTTTGCTCACTGATTCTTTCTTAAACACTTTTGTCCTGCATAGTTTGTTAACAGATCCATCTTGGAGAAGGCTCACAATGTGATGTGACTCAGGGTCACATCAATTGGGTTTTAACCTCAGACTGGTCAGTTTTGCACTGATATTTAAGTTGCCTTTACCAGATTCCATTTCTATGCAAGATCTTCAGGCTGAAAAAAAGGGTAGATTCAGACTAGAGCTGAGGAAGACTTTTTATACCCTGAGGGTGGGGAGACCCAGGCCCAGGTTGCCCAGAGAGGTGGTTAATGCCCCATCCCTGGAACCATTCCAGGTGAGGCTGGATGCAGCTCTGAGCAACCTGCTCTAGTTGCTGATGTCCCTGCTCAATGCAGGGAGGTTGGACTAGATGATCTTTGAGGATCCTTTCTAACCCAAAACATTCTATTGTTCTGTGAAAATTAGAGGTTAATTAGATCAGTGAAGAGAGGCACTCTTTTAATCTATCCCTAACTTCTGAATCAGGCCAGGCAGCAGTTGGTGCAAGCTAGATGCCCTTAGGATAGCTCAGAAGTCCTTGCTGCTCTTGAAAATGTAGAAATGCAGACTCAAAGTCCTGAGTTTAAGTTTGAAATGTAAATATTTTTTTTAATTTATTTTTTATTATTTTTCTGATTGTCATCCATGTTTCCCAACAGGAAGTGATTGACAAATATACAGCAGTTGTGAAGATGATTGATTCTGGAGACAAACTGAAGCTTGATCAGACACATCTGGAAACTGTAATACCAGCACCAGGTAGAACCTTTCTCTTTTTTTTCAGCATCACATAAAAAAACTTATGTTGCAGTTGCTTTAAAGTATAACTCATGCACTTGCAAGTACCCTAACAAGAAACATCTTGCTCTTGGGGCAGCATTTTGTAAGCCAGTCTGATCATTTACTGATTACTTTTTTTTACTAATTATTATATTACTTTCCCTGATGCAGTTTCACCAGTTCTTACCAATAGTGTCTGTGTAGCCTGGAGCAGTAAACTTGGATGAGCTTTGGAAATGAGCAGGCTGGGAGGCAGAGCTGGGTGCTGCTTGCTGGAGCTGTTGGGAGAAACCTTCTCTCCCTCAGCTGCCAGTGGAGTTGAACTCACCTCAATCAGAAGAAATTGGGTGCCCTGTTGTGCAGCTGTTTCCCTATTTCTCATTTCAGGCAAGAAAGTGATGATATTAAATGGTGGTTACAGGGGAAATGAAGGCATCTTGGAATCTATCAATGAAAAGAAGTTTTCAGCTACTATAATCATTGACTCTGTGAGTATCAAACACTGCAAGGTCTCATTTGTGTAGAGCACTATTCATCTGTACATTGGAGAGCTTTCAGAAAGAAGGATTGTGTCATTCATCCTTACAGGTGGCTTCATGGTGTGCAAAATGCTGTGGTCACCCCCCATCTATTCCCAGCCAGTAGGAAAACAGGCACACATTCCCCATTGCAGACTAATGGGGAACTTTTGAAAGACTCTTTGCCTTTCAGAAGATGCCAGGATGCTGAATTTGGCAAATTTGGAACTCGAAAGAGACTTGTAAAATGGTGCTGGTTTATGGGAAGGTGAAAAAGATGTGAAATATGCAAAGAGGTGACAGTGTTGAGGCCCTGGCACTTTCTGTGATCAGGCTGAAAATAATGAAATGGAAACCAACATGTTATGAGCATGTCCTGCAAGAAAGTGCAGGTCTGGGGATGTGTTCTGCCAGAGAGATGTGTGGTGCATGTGTATGTGGCTTTTGGACAGGGCATCTAAACACAAGAGTGGTCGTTGTGCTCTTGCAGCACTGAATGAAAACCTGAATGCCTGAGATTCCCAGACTGTGCTTCTTGAAGGGTGTCTCACTAGTGAGATTCACACAGCCCCTTTAGGTATCTTTCTGAAACTCCCTGTTAGGAACTCAACAAACAATCAAGTTTATATTTTGATCTTTTTTTCTTCTGTGTTCATCCCCAGGGGCCATTAAAAGGACGGCGAGTTGAAGATCTGCAGTATGAAGACATTTCCAAACTTGCCTGAGGTGCTCGTTGGGGATCAGAGATTTTTTTGGCTCCTGTAAACATCTTTCTGGCATCTCACAAGCAGACACAAGGCTCTACCATGTCAGGGTTTTAATTGTGTGTGTATGTATTTATAATGTATATAGAAATGAACCACAGGCAAACTGGATTTATTTAAAGATTGCTATGGATTTATTACATAAAAATGTTTGTGGAAATCTTACCAGTGGGAACTTTCAATCTGATTCTATATGAAAGTTATTTTATAATTCTTGGTTCAGTTTCCTTTTGTAAAATAATCAGATAGCTGCAAGTTGGGGTATTTTACTAATTGAAGTGAGATCTGCAGGAGAAAGAATTACCTACACATAGCTGCTTGAGGCTGGCAGAGTGTGTCAGAGCCAGTGGAGTCTCAAAAACACCCTTCTCAATCTGCAGCCAAAAGGTAGTTCTGGCTGCAGGAACAAGGGAAGGGATTAGGAGCAGAACAGGAAGGTAACAGCACTGCAAGGGATTGTTGCTGGATCTTTCAAGAGGGGTCTGGTTTATTAAGTGCTGTCACCAACTTATTTTTGTTTGGCACAGCATAAATAGAATGCAAATCATGGTTCCCTCTGTCACCTCCTTTGTCAGGGTTCCTTGTAATAGTGATAATATTCCAAGTGTTACTTGTGGGGTTTCCTGGATGCCAGCTGAAGTGTGTGTAGAGAGGAACTGGTGCTTCCTCTCTTGGTTTTCCAGAGCCTTTTCCTTTGTTATGCTTCTGGTGTTGCTCTGCTATATGAGTAGCATTGCTCATGCTAAATGATGTCACATTACCTTTTATTTTTTTTTAATAAATGCCACATTTTGTACAATGTTTATTTTCTGAGGCAGTTCAGGAATAAACAGAAGCCCTTCCTAGGTCAATGTATTTTTTATCAGCCTTTTAAGTTCATGAGGTGTCTGTTGGTTTCTATCCACCAGAGAGCACAGTGAAGTGCCTGGCTGCTGTGCTGCCTTACTGCTGTAAAAGGAAGAGGCAAGTGGTCCTGGGGAAAGCCCAAACCCTCACCTGCTGGTCCAGTCTGCCCCTGGCTAAGTGGTGCATCTTTGGAACCTGATGGAATGAAAACCAACAGCCCCCATGCCCTTCAGAGGCCACCTCAGTGAGGGTTGAAGAGGGTAGGATGGTGTCATGATGTGTGCATCAGTTACATTGCAGCTGGAAAGTTCACACTTGGTCTTCCTTGTCTCTTTCCTCAGAGATTCATGTTATTGTTGGTTTGTGGTTTCCATGGGACCCCTGCAGGAAAACTGGAAGACTGCAGAGGTTTAGGGAAAGAGACACTTGTCTCTAAATTCAGGCTCTTTGTGCAACCTGGGCTGTGTAAACAGCCCTGCCTTTCTCAAGATTGGTACAGAGGAAAGTAATGAGGGTAAGTGAAAGAACAGCTTCCCTGAAAATAAATGTGCTTAACATTCTGGAGCCTGAAAAATTAGAATGAATGTAATAGATGTGTTGGAGAAAATTGTGAGGAAGACCAGAGAGTGGTTAGTCCCTGCTCATGTTCACACGCAAGCTAGGAAACCTTGGCATTAGTGATTTGGGGGGGTTAAAAATGCACTCAACAGGTTTTTCCACCCCAACAAAGCCTAGTTAAATTGGAAACTCACTGCTGCAGGATAACCTGCTCTGGGGTCTGTGAGTCAGCAGGGGGCGCTGGATGACATGATCTCCTGAAGTCCCTTCTAACACATACCCCTCCAAACCCCCTCATCCAGCAGGGTGCCCAGGATCACATTGTCCAGGCAGATTTGGAATTTCCAGAGAAGGAGATTCCACCATCTCTCTGGGCATCCTGGGACAGGCTCTGGCACCCTCACAGAGCAAAGAAGTGTTTTCATGTCAGACAGACCTTCCTGGGTTTCAGTTTGTGCCCATTGCCCCCTGTCCTGTCATTGGGCACTAATGAAAAGAGTCTGGCCCCATCCTTTGGTTATTAATCAGCATTGATCAGATCCTCTCTGTCTTCTCCAGACTAAACAGCCACAGGTCTCAGCCTTTCCTCAGCACAGCTCTGCAGACACATGCACATTTGCTTCATGATTTTCTAATTCATGGCTGAATCCTCTTGAAGAGTAAAACATCTTTCAGGAGCTAATCCCACTAGAAGGGAAGCTTTTGGGGTGATTTCTACATAGTCTGAATGGTTCCTGCTTTCCCAGATTTGTACCTGTGTGTGAACACCACCCTGATACTGACATTTTCACCACAATGAGCCTGGAGGTTGTTTCAGATTCATGTAATTAATTTTCCTTAATATGACAGCATCAGTTATTTCAAGGTTGTTCCTCCCCACTGATTAACCCATCCTTAAAGACTGGAGACTCCTCATGATACCCACTGCAGAACCCATGTTCCTTTGGTGGTTAATTTACATCTAATGCCCATTCTCCTCTTTGCCCAGTCCAGCAGTGTGTCATCTGATCATTTTCCCAGCCCTCTGAAAAAGCAAAGGTGTGTTAAGTCTGGTTGTGCACATTACCCACCCTGCAGGAGCCACGATGCTGTTGCCAGTCTACTGTGAAATACATATTACAAAATAATTGACATTTTTAATGAGTTTTAATATCCACTAAATCAGACAAGGACTTCAAGGTACCTACTACAACCCTGCGTGACACTTTTATTACAGAGCTCATTTTCTAAACAGAAAAGGCAGTTACCATGGCTTTGAAAGTGATCATTTCTGAGATGAGTGGTGGTGAAGTCACCTTCAGCTGATCTGGCTGAGAGCATCTCAGAAGAGTTGTTTGGGCATGAAGGAGAAGGTAAGATATATTTGGTAAGAAACTGGTCTCATGTTGGAGCATTCAGGGTCTCTTCATGAAGCTGTACAGGTGGGGGACAAGGTAGTCTGTGTAGTGACCATCTATGAAACCTTTGCCACTGTTGTGCACAAACCAGCACTGCACATCAGTCCCAACCACCCGCTCTGTCCTGTAGTCCTTCTGCAGCCCCCTGTGAGGAAGAGACCAAAATGAAGGTCATGGCATGACAGACTAGATGTTGAGAATCACAGAATGGTTTGGATGGGAAGGGACCTTAAAGATCATCTAGTACCATGCCCCTTGCCAAAGTGGTGAGATATGTCTCTTTCACCAGCAAAAAAGTGGGAATGAGCATAAAATGCAATGAGTTTTACAGTTTTGTGACCCCAAGGGCCCTTTTGTGGGGCTCCCAGTCAGAACTGCTGAAATACAAAAGAACTTGTGCCAACAGCAGAACACAGTTCATTAGCAGAGGGCAGGATTATTTTCCCCCTTGAGATCCTTGAGAGTTAAGATTAAAGTCAGTGACATCATTAAAAAGATAGACTTAGAAAACAAGTGGTAAAGCACATTCTTCTTACTTGGTAACAGTGAGTTTGTTGCCTTTCACTTCCATGGTGGCTTGTGGTTTCTCTGGGGCTTGCCCAGGTCTTTGGTGGTGGATATACACTTCTGGTTCAGATGCAAACTGACCTGATCAAAGAGAGGTTTAAAGCTCTTCATTTTTAATGTGAATAATTTTCATACCTTCCCCACTAGGACAGAGAGCAACAAATTCTCTTGAAGATCTAGCAACAACCCTTCTTAGTGCCCCACCATTCCCACCACCTGACCTGCAGCCCTTACCTATCAGCCCGTGGGCTTCAGGAGACATCTGGTTTTCAGGAGGAATGTAGATTCCCAGGAAGTCAACATTGACTGGGTGATTCTTCCACACACGGTGCAGCAAAACCATGAAGGACATCTCCTCCCCCACACTGATAGTAACATTGCTGTCTTTCATCACAGATATGAGAAGCCTAGTGGAGATGAACCAAAGGAAAGGCTCAGTGCAGCTCACACATTAACTCTCAGGTCCCTTCAGATGCTCTCAGACATCCAGAACAACCACAGAGGGGTGGCAGATAGGATGGAGGATCCATAAGAAACCCACAGCCTTGGGAGTGGCTCCCAGAGATGCAGCAGAACAGTGTTTGATAGGACAGACACTTCATGCCCATGTTCAGGCAACCAAATTCTGCCCTACAAATTTAAGCTCTTGCTACAATGAATGGAGAATTTGGAAGTGATCCTGTTGCCTAAGCACAGGCTAGTGCTTTAGGGTGTCCAACACTGTGGCCAGCTGTTTAACTACAGGGGAAGGTCTCCAGGATGTTGTGAGTCACATCTCCCATCATGTCAGGAACCCTGAAGGTATCTCAGATAACATTAGGTGCTTGTGTTTGGGTAACTGAATCCTGATCTTAGCTAATAGAGTCAGCAGCAGGGAGTGGAATTCAGCTCTCTCTGCTTGTGTCTGGTCAACTAATCCACTCTCCTGGCCCTGATGCCTAATTCCAGTATCAAGAGCTCAGACAGCTTGCTAAGATTCACATGCCCATTTGTGGTCACCCTGTGACCTGGATGCCACCCTTAGCTGGGTCAGTCCAATGCTGCTTTGCAAATGGTACCCAGAGGGCAGACAACAAATCCTCTTCAACTTACTGTTTCCGAATGATGTGCCCCGTATCAGACCAGCTCAGCTTGATGCCATAAGATCCATCTTTCAGTGTTATTGTTTCTGTGGTGATCTCTACTTTCAGACCTTTGCTTTTGAAATAAAAGCCAATTTTGCCAAAGTATGTGTTGAGCTTCTTATTCTCCATTTTCTTGCCCCCGACAAGCTGCCCATTGACCACAACTCCTGTGAAAAGCAGAGAAGGGGATGAAGCCCAGATCTGGGAGCATGACCTAAAGACTTGGAGTACCATGGAAATCAGCAGAAACAGGTACCCCTCTGCCCCTTGTTTTTCTAATTTGGACAGCCAAGAAAAGAGAATACATTATTAAACCACCTCCTGATATTACTGTTCACCCCTTAGCATATTAATCTGGTGGAATCACTGTTAGGTCTTGCTGGCAGCATGAGCTGATCCATAAGCCATTTGGTTCCTTATTGCCTGTGAAAGCCATGGGCTGGATGGGCAGTGAAAGAATGGTACCACATTTCCAGCCCAGCTTAACCTGCCTCCAGATCCTCATCGACTTCACATATATCCCAGAAGTTAAAGACATGCTGAAAGCCAAAGCCCTCTGAGAAGAGGCTGATTTCCTTTGATTCCTTTTGGAGTCTGGGCACACAGTTTTTCCACCTGCCACCAGGGATACCTCCAGTTTTGTCTTTATCTTCCACTTTCCTCTTTAACAGTATTAATAAGAGATGGGAATCCCCACCTAGTACAGAAATTTCCTCATCCATCTTGGCTCCTTTCCTAGTGTTTGGCCATCTTCATTCTCACAGTGAAGAGGCATTTTTTTCCTAATAGCTCACTCCTATTCTGAATTTCACCTCTTGCAACTTGTTTAGTGCCTCTTGTCCTTTATCTATGCCTCTTGGAGGTGTGTCAGGTTCCATCTTTACCTTCTGATTAGGTGTTTTCAGACAGCAACAAGATTCACCATAGGTCTTCATAAGATTGACCCAACCCAACTGTCTCAACCTCTCCTACGTCCTGTGTTCCAGCCCTGTTATCATCCTGGCAACCACCACTGAATTTGATCCAGTTTGTCAACATCTTTCTTGTACTGGCAAGCCTCAAACTGGACACAATACACAAACTGGAGGGAAATAATCACTTCCCTCAACCTTCTGGCACAGGCTAGTCTCCCTGTGGGCATTTCCCCTGCTCCCTCTGAACACCTTTCAGACCTGAGAGAAGAAAAATGTGCTGTAAAGTAAACCCTGGTTTATTCCCTTACCAGTACCAGGATCAGAAACCAAGTTTAGGATCTTTCCAGGATCTGAGTTGATATTGAAGCAGATGTTCTTTTGGCTCTTGGGCAGGTGTATGATGAAATGTGGGTCATTGTCAACTGGAATATAGGAAAGAAACAAGTGTGAGAAGCAGGCCAGTACCTGCCATAGAGGTGAGTGACACAAAGACTGAGACACTTTCCTTGAAGGATTCCTCAGAGTAGATCAAGGGCCCTTTCTACCCCTGCAGTAGCTAAGAATGTTCTTAGATGCTCCTTAGAAAAGCTCCTGGTTTATTTTCTTGTGGAGTAGCCCCAAAATGAAGCACACAGCTTTCACAACAATTGAGAAAACTCTACATCAAAATGAGGACACCCGATAGACTCTATCATTATTGGGCTTAGCATCTTGTCACAGAGCCTGAAACTTCCAGAGAACCCAATAACTTTGTCTGCATCTCCTTTATTTGTTTATTAGGTGGCGTTTCTTTGCAGAGAAATACCATAGCTTTTACCTCTGTTTATGCTCAGGGAGGACACAGGAGGGCTCCTTTGCTCAGGCATGTAGCTGACTGGCACAGCTGTCACATTGGCCCAGGCTGGGATACCTTTATTGTTATTAGGTGCATTTGGAGTTAATCCTAGGGTACCTGTTAAATGACAGTCATAAGTAGGTTTTTGTTAGTGCTGACATCTTTAAGAACATAATTTTTGAAGTAATGCAGTAGATCAGAGCCTGATGGAATTTTGACAATGCAAAGCAGGCACCACCCCGTTTAAAGTACAAGGAAGTTAGGATGGATTTACTCCAGTGTTCTGACCAGAGGAATATGACTTGCCAGGGCAGCTAAGCTCACCATAACTGAGGTGAAAAATGGACCCAGACTTTTAAACTCTTATTTATGGGAATACTCCCCACTCCAGCAAAGTTCACCACTCAGCCATATCCCCAAGTACTACATTTATATGGCTTTTAAACACATACAGGAATGGTGACTTGACCACCTCCCTGGGCAGGGAGGGAACCTCTAATTCAGACCACAGTCCCCTCTTACTCAGGCAGTGTTATTTCTCTAAGCACAGTTAGATTTGAACTCAGTGTAGATACTAAAGGAACTAAAACCCTGACAGAGACATCTTAGTTTCCAGGTCATATCATTTCACAGGCTGTTATGCATGAAGGAACTCTCTCATACACAGTCCAGTTTTGCAATAAGTCTGTCATGGTAAGATAACAGTAGGATGATCCTTTGAAAGTGAGTTATTTCAGTGGAAGAAACCCAGGCTCTGCCTAATGAAGACAGACTGCAAAGCTCTGAGAAGACTTGTGTCAGGATAGACAGAAAAATCTATTTCAAATTACCTGTTCCATGCCTTGTATATGTAAAGTTGTTGCACAATCCTAAAAGTAGATTTGCTTTGATGTTATTTTTATAAGTGCTGTCCTCTGCTAAGGTTTGAGAATCATCTCCCACTGTCCCTGATCCACAGATTATCCACAGCTGCCACAACCCCTGATTTCAGTGCTGGTAAGTTTTGGCCATTCCATCAAACAGAAAGACATGGGAATCTGTATTAAAATCACTTGGTTTAAGTGATTTTAACTCTCCAGAATGAGGGCATTTTTGTAGTTGTCCTGGAGTGTGAGAACTGAGCATGCAAAGTCACTAACAATTCCAGGTTGAAAAGCCAGGTGGATGGTGTTGTCTGCTGGTACAATGTGGGTTAATTCTTTCCTTCACAATAAATTATAATCTCTCCAATTTATTAATAGGTTTTACATCACCAGAGTCAGTTGTTCAAGGAGTTGATCTTTTACTCTGAGTGCTCTGGCTGGGTCACACTGGCAGCGTTTTCCTGCCAGCAGCAGTTGTGCTTTTCCAAATTGCTGACAGATGAGGGCGCAAAAGAGCTGCTGTTAAGTTTCTTTGGAAGCACGGAGTTGGAGAACCATCGAATTGTTTGGTTTGGAAGGGACCTTTCAAGGTCATCCAGTCCAACCTCCCTGCACTGAGCAGGGACATCTGCAGCCAGAGCAGGTTGCTCAGAGCCCTGTTCAGTCTGACCTGGAATTTTTCAAGGAATGGGGCATTGACACCTCTCTGGGAAACCTGGACCAGTGTCTCACCACCCTCAGTGTAAAGTATTTCTTCTTTAGATCTAGTCTAAATCTCTCCTTTCTAGTTTAAAACCATCATCCCTGACTCTACAGGCCCTGCTAAAAAGTCTGTCACCACCTTTTTTTTAGATCCCCTTTAAGTATTGGAAGGCCACAGAAAGGTCCACGCAGGGATGACTTTGGATGTGCTAGACATCCACAGATGTCATCAGCTATTCCTGTGAGACTCACTCTACCATACAATGCCAGAACAAACCAACTCCACCTCATTTGGCTGGGCAGCAGCTTGCTGTAACGAGGACCTTGGAATACATGGCAAAGTAATGGGTTTAAACCTGGAAGTTTGATTACTGAGAGGCTCTGTTGTTACAACATCTCAGATTCCATGTGGGCTCATGCCTGGTTGATATCAAACTTAGGAAGCTTCCAAGGCTTAAAAGCTGGGATTAAAAATGATTTAGTCAATTCTACAGCTTCTGTGCAGGGAACTAGACATATATGTCCCAGCTAGAAGACAATACATCTGTGACATTATAGGAAATCTCATTGCAGTGTTGGCACATTTAGTTCTCACTGAAGCCTATGGCTGCAAAGAGCACTTGTGCAACAGGATTCTCTCAAACTGGCTGAGGACTTGGTCATCTTTCACTAAAAATACAGGTTACACTATAAGCACAGCACCTGGAGTGAACAATGAACACAGTTGTTGTTCCAACACAAGAAAAGCAAAGGCAACATAAGAGGTAGAGTGACAGACAGACTGAGACACTGACCTGAGC
>JANHGL010003899.1:7872-19960 GCA_024611195.1 Ceyx melanurus | reverse complement strand
AAATAAAATAAAATAAAATAAAATAAAATAAAATAAAATAAAATAAAATGCCATCCTAAGTACTAAGATTGATGAGTACTCAAGTAGTGGCAGGTAAATTTACAGATGGGTCTAGACACAATGACAGATAAATTGGGGGTTTTTTTAATACAGTATTTTTCCAGCATACTGGTGGCCTTAATCCCTTTTTATTTAGTTTTTTAATATAGATAGTGACAAACTGGGGAAAAGCTAAAATCTTAGCAACTGAACATCACTTTTAACATTAGAGAACATTCAGTTCTGAATGAGAAAATTGCTCACAGAAATTACATTTTTACACCAATGTGGGAATACTCTATTCAACAGAGAAAGCTCAAATTCCAAGCATCTATTACCTAATGTCCAGCACAGAGCAAAGCTCTACAAGTCAGTGGAGTGTGCTCACCCTTTTCTTAGGGACTCCCTGGATGCAGGAAGGTGGCAAAACAAGTACCACATAAATTTTCAAAAGAGGATTAGAATTTCCAATAAATTCCTTGTTCACCCCACAACACTGAAATGATCATTTTTGCTTCCCCTACAAATCTATTATAGGTATATTTGCAAGGCAACAGTTTAGTCAAGAAAGTTTATGGCTTTAGATTGTTTAACAAAGATCTAACTAGGTAAACTGCTACACTGCAGGTAACTTATAGAATAAGTTACTATAACTTAAAATATAATTATACTGTAACTCATAGAACCATTCAGGTTGGAAAAGCCCCTTGGGATCAAGTCCAACCACTAAACCTACTCCACAAAGTTCACCCCTAAACCATGTCCCTCAAACCCACATCCAAATGACCTGTAAACAATCCTTCCTAGATTTGAAATCTTAGCAAATTTCAGAATTATTTGAGCATTTCTGTTGAAATCAGAGTAGAAAGTAAGCATAATACATACATACATTACAAAATAAGCATAATACTTACACTCTTAGAAACTCCCAGAATGCTGGTAATATAGAGCCTAAATGAAACCTGCTTTTAAGCAAGTTTATTTATCTGCTTTTAAGCACAAAACATGTTGCCTACTGTGCTTTTGACATTCATGGCTGAAGCCAAAATTGGCAACTGCTGCCTACGTCTTACAGATAAGACAAAGGATCCTCAACTCATAGAAAGAAAGGGGGAAAAAAAGCTTTTCAGTGCAGCACAGTACTTCCCAATTCCAATGCAGTTGCTTCTTCATTTGTTAAATGCAATTAAAGACAATTCAAACTTCCCTCTAGTAAGTGTTGCACTCAAGATTCTCAGCAGGACCCAAGGATCATGCTGTGGTGATGAACAACACTACTAATTCTGGGCTGCCAGTGAGCCAGATTAAACTTTGCTTCTCCACCTCTTGATTAGGCTGCAATTTTGTGATCATGGTATAGCCAGCCTGAAGAAATCCATCCTTTTCTCTCTGTTGTGTAAAGAACACAAGAAATGACCTTGTCTCACCATCTGAATTATGTCTGGCTGTAAGAAAACTGCTGAAGATGGATAAAATGACTAAGCACATCATTATGTTCAGCCAGCCTGTATGGAACAAGTTTATTCACAAGCAGAAAGGAATGCTGCATAGATACCTGCTGTGGCATATTGCTGTAATTAATTGTACTAGATTTCAGAAAGATTTCTGTATTGTTGATCCCACTAGTTATTACAAAAAGGATTAATTATGAAAGGTGACATTACTGTTACAAGGAAAATTTCATTTAACTTTATACTTGTCAATCATACACTGGACTTTAAATTGTATTCAATAGCAAATAAAGAATTTGGATCAAACCAAATTCCCTTTCTAGCTTCTATTTTGACATATCTGAAACATTAAAAAGAGGTAGCTGACTTGAATACAAACTGCTCAAACCCAATACAAGATGGTTCATGGAATGACCAGCTGTGAAATGCTCCATTTTACACAGAAACACTAAATTTCAAGTGAAATCTGGAGATGTTCATCAAAAATAATGTTGGAAAAAATATGTTTGAGGATATAATAATAGAATCATAGAATGTTAGGGGTTGGAAGGGACCTAGAAGATCATCTAGTCCATCCCCTGCCAGAGCAGGATCACCTAGACCAAGTCACCCAGGAACAGATCCAGGAGGGTCTTGAGTGTCTCCAGAGCAGGAGACTCCACAACCTCCCTGGGCAGCCCCTTCCAGAGCTCCAGGATGCACCAGGGGCAAGGAGTTGGGTCCTCAGTAGGTTTTGGCTGGGGATATTTGGGGATAATGGAGGAAATGATACTTCCTCTACAAGCTGAGAACAGTTCAGTCAACAGCAAGTTTTTACTAATAGTCTGGATAAAGTTTTGCTCTTAAATGAAAGATTATTATGCCCTTTCCACAACAACAAAAAAAAAGGTAGGGCTGCTGTCTATTTGATGTCTCTCAGTTACTTACTGAGATCTACTGATATTTTTCATCTCTCCATTTATTGCTTACACTGCTGCAAGTCTGGAAGTGCCTGAAAGGAATTGTTTTTACCTATACCTATTTGCTGTTAACATTTTGTTTTCACATACTGTGCTCATCACTCTAAATCTGTTTTCTGAAGAGCTGGAACAGGAATGCTGAAATAATGACTACTTGTGGATTCCATAATTCTAAATGTTCTTGCTCTGCATCAAGACAGGCAAGTTGGAAAAAACAAACCCCAAAACCACAGGACCAGATACAATCCAACAAGACTATTATACTCCATCTTGAACAGCATTCCAAGTGGAATGGGAACACAATCTCATTTCGACAGCAGCAGCCCAAAACATTCCTGTCTTCTCCCAGTACTTGTTCATTTTAGTTTAGAAAATATAATGTTAAAAGAATGTTAGAATTACCGTGTCAACTTCTTCAAAGTTAAAGGGGCCAAAAAGTGAACATTAATCCCAGAATCATGGAAATGTCTGGGGGGAAAGGTGTCTCTAGAGGTCATTTAGTCCAACCCCACTGCAGAGAGCAGGGACATCTTCAACTAAAGCAAGAGCCATAAATGCCCACTGCACACTTCCACCATAAATGTGCTATTTATCTTTTTTGTTGTTGTTAAAACTATCTGTTTAGACCCTCTTTCCTTCCATTTATGCCCACTGTGTCTTGTCCTCTCCACCACTCCCCACTGTGAACAAGGGGAGGTCATCCTTTCATTCCCCCAGTCTGCTGTTAACACAGCCCAGGATACTTCACCCTCTTTGCAGCCAGTTATGTTCAAATCTCCACAAAAACCCAAAAACCAAGGTCTCTCCAAATGGCAGCAGCTCTGTCAACTGCTTCCCCTGAATTTGGTGTTTGACCAATTAACCATGACCCATTAACCATCACCCTCTGAGGCTGATCATTCGACCATTTTTTTCTTGTCCACTCACCCAGACTGCAGTATCTTAACTTGAAGACAAGTGTATCTGAATGCTGAAGACTCCACAAAATGTTGAATGGCTTTGACTCCTCTCTCTTTATCCACAAATCCACAGGAAAACCAACAGGTCTTTAAGCACAGCATCAAATTAAGAGCTGTAATAAAACCATGTGGCCAAGAGCTAACATCATAGTAGACACCAATAAAAACTCTACAAGTTAGGAAAGCAGAAAAGCAACTACTCAGTAAGTTGAGATTTCCCACTGTTAAATAAAAAATTCAACATGACTGTGAGAATTGTAGTATTTTAACACCATAAATTATTCCTTCTACAAGCTATCATAAAAGTAGAACTGATTTTGATGCAGGAGTAACAGTTCAGAAAGACAGTCACATACTGAATCAGAGTAAATATATTAAACCTCTTAAGAATAGCCATTTTTATAATGGTAGAAACACCTTGCAACATAAATGCTTGCATGTGACAGGGATCGTATGAAAAATTATTAGAGTTTGAAGTAAATACACATCACTTACTAAAAAAAAAAAAGAAGCAAAATTAACATAAAAGACTCAGAAAAGCCAGTCTGATTTAAAACAACATTGGAGAAGGCTGGGCTTAGGTAAAAAAGCCTATTTTTAAAAGTGGATGTTGCTCCTAAACAGTGAAAATGGGGTGGGGGAGGAACTGCCCATAAACTTTAGTCAGTTAATTAAAAAATATATGAAAAAAAAAAAAGAGGAAAAAGTTTTAAAACCAACTTTGTAATAACCCTCCCAAATCACAATTAAAATCTTTTCCAAAAAGAGTCTGTTCCATGAAGATATGAAAGAATCAGCAGGTAAATATGTGATTGAGACACAAAGGAAGAGCTCAAATATAAGTACCAGAAAAGCTACACTTTTTTTTTTTGCCCTTGATGCAAAGCTGATGGAATTTGCTGCCAACAGTCTTTCTCCAGAAGGGCAAAGCAGAGAAATCATTTTGAGTACTCATCAGCATCAGATAATCTAGATAAAGCCATTAACAATAAGTCATCAGGATCAGACAGTATTTACCTGCAATTTCCAGAGAAAGTAAAATACAAAATCAATGATCTAATAACTGTGGTGTGAAATTTATTCTTTAAAATTACTCTAAAAGACAGAGTCAAATACTTTTTTAAACAAAAAGTCAGTTTTCTGGGAGCAGTCAGGGAATTTTGATTCAGATCATTCAACCTGCACCAAAGCCAAAGGGAAGGTCCTCACGGAATTAAGTAACTTCTTTAACACAAAGCAAAACAAGAGCAGAAATAAAGTTTTTCATGAGAGATTTTTGCCAGTAGAGTTCCTAAAGCATTAGTGTGGTTCAGCACATCTAAGATCTAGAAAGCTACTTGAAAAAAGTAGCTTTATACACATTATTCAGTGTAATAAAAAAAGAAATCTGATCAAAAGGTGTGACTGAAGGAGAAAATTCCATGCAAATGCAAAAGGAAGTGCATAGAAAAAGAAGTTAATGACACATGATGAATGATCCCAGTTCTATTACTAGTTGGAGAAAAAAAATGGCTTGTTAGGCAGGACCATTTTCATAACAGCTAACTTCAAAAAGTAATTTTAATATTGATAATTAATAAACATATACAAGATAAAGCACAATCCTAATGAAAATGGCATCACTGGTCAGCCAAGCAATTAATGGTAATAATTAAGCACATTTGCACACTGCTGCTCAAACTGCCAAGTCCTTCCCATTTTCTAATGCTGACTTATTAATAGAAGTGAAAAACAGCTCTTGGAGTTGGTATTTTGATAACTTTATTGCTACACAGCAGGGCACTAGTCTCTTGCAAAGGTAGATTTCTAATAAATAGTTGTCAACAAGTCCACTCATGACTGAAGTCAAATTACAAATAGCAAGGGAACTGTTTTTTTTAACTTAATGCCAGCAAAATATCATGTAACTAATCCATGAAAGAATTAGAGAGCTCAAGACAGCTGTTATTTTATTATCCATACCATTGACTTTTTTGCTCTGTTCCACAGCTTTGTTTAAACTTACCAATCAATGGTATTTACCATTGGTACTTCACCACTAACAAGTCATTTATACAATAGGGAATATTTTTCTTTTTAAATTATCTGTGTATTTTATTACAGCCACAAAACCCAGAAATACCTAGAAATGCTACTAGCAAAATTAAATACACTTCTATCAGCAAATAACTTGCTTCAGTCCTCTGAAATATCTGCATCTGACTTTTAGAGTTGCTCATCTAGTGCAGGTCTTTTTTTGTGAATGAGGAAAAGATGATGAATGACTGGAACTGCTTCTTAAAACTAGGAGCAAAAGCACTTACATTAAAAAAAAAAATCCCAACACACCCATCACACAACTACCTCACCCCTCCCAATTCCACAACACAAGTCCAACCCCTATTTGATGTTCTTTGCCCTGCATAAGAAAGGTCTTTCCCACACTCAAGCACACACAGCACAACAGCATCACACTAACAGCTTAAGAAAACAATCTACATTATTTAAAGATACTGAAAAGGCATTTGCTATCTGAAAATTAATCTTTTCATAAAAGTACTATTCCACTGGAAACAATTTCTTGTCTTCTAACATAGAAAGAGTAAAAACTAAGGAAAAACAGAGAACCACAGTATTCATTTTACAATCCAGATACCAGTAAAATATATTAATTATTCCGTTTTTAATCATAAGCACTTAAAAAAAATAAAATATATATATACACACATATATGCATATATATATCTTTCCATCTCTTCATGGTTTTGTATGTAAAGAACAGGCTTTAAAAAATGACAAGACACTTCCCAGATTCTAATGAAATCTACTAACTGATGCTAAGGGAGTGAAGTGATGGTGAAAATAATGTATTTGGTTTTTTTAATGCATGCAAATCTGATAAGAGTCACTTGTACTTTCATAAATCATTACACAGGTCATGTCTGCAAAAGTCTGCAATGACTTGTGACTTTGAAAGACTAGGAAATAGAATTTGACTGTGTGGTCTGAAAAAGCAATAAAATGATGAAGATGAAAAGCCAGACAAGAGGAACCAAGAGTGCTGCATTAATCCTCTCTGGGCACCACACTGCTCACAGATTCCACATTCCAGATACTTAAAGATGGACTCCAAGTCAGGAATGATCACAGGCAAAAGAACTGAAAGGAGGATGCCATGGAAGATTAATGCTAAGTGATGAAGACAATGTGAATGGTCTGTAAATGGCTTGGATTAATGTGTCAGAGAACAGGATCTTCTCTCAGAACTACTACATGCCATCACATGACATAATGTTAATAAAATGTTAATAATCATCAAGCTTTATCCTTTTTAAGGTGCAGGCATCAAGTACAGACACATATGAACCAAGTAATTCAAGAAAAGCAAGAACTTTAGTATCTCCCCCAAATCAAAACGTGAATGACCTAGTAAAAACTCACCAGTTATTTTTAGAAGCATGACACTACTTAAAAGATTGAAACCTTCCCCTGCTAATTTAATTATACACAGAAATGAAAAGCACCTTCAAATGGTCAGTAGGGTTTTCACATCATTAGGAATGGGAAAAAGGCATCCCCAAATAAACAAAAAAAGGCTCTCTACTCAGGCTTTAGCTAAAGTAGTTATTTTTATCATGATCTTTATGCATATAGCATCTGAAGTAATATTAAAATAAAGTTTAGCCCAACTCTTTCACTCTAGTTTTGCTGCCTGGCATCTCTAACCCTACAGGTTACATGCCAATTAACCAACCATTTATTAAATCAATTTTCCTTGCAGTAATCTTCAAGTTTTGCTAAGCTACTATTTTTTCCACTTCAAAAGATTTAACACCAGAGATGAAAAGCTTTGGGATGTCACACCCGCATCCCTTCCCAATAGCCATTGTTGGCAGTGCTTTGGAAGACCAAAAATGAACTTGTGATGTACAATTAGGAATCTGAAGGAATATCAAACTCCAGAGAGTTAGCTACAATGGGCATGCTTCTAGTCATCTGTTCTGCTTCTAGTTTTTCTCATATATTATCAATTTGGTGGAATTTGAACATCAATAGAGTGTGTCAACCATGATGCAAAAATCTGATGTCCCAGTCAAAGGGATTTCTTCTACCCTTGTGAGGAACTGGTTGGACTCAAAACCCCATTTAAAAGCCCATTTTTCTCTCTCCTTCCCTCACTCCCCACCAAAAGGTAAAATATTTCTTTCTTATAAAGCCAAGAAACTCCAATCACCAAATAAAACCAAATTTCAGAGGTTTTAATATAAGCAATGCCAAATGAGTTTTTTTGAACCTTGACTGTATCTGCTTACAGAAAAGAATAAATTATTAATCCAGGCTTGATTTCAATGAAGTGTCAAATCGAATGGAGCCTACAAAGAAATTACAGTAATATTTTTCCATATCCTGTTCATTAAATAAAACCAATTTAGCATTTTAATTAGAAAAAAACCTTTAAAGAAAGCTTTAAAAGTTGGTATTAGGCAATGAAAATTACAGTCCTTGCAATTTTATTCATTAATTATTCTAAACCTTTTAATTACCCCCATAGCTAAGGTTATGTCTAAATATTAATTCCTTAAAAATAAAAATATGGCTTCAAGCTAGTCATTAAAGCTCCTGCTGAGGGAAGCCCAGCTATCTTTATTAATACATTAGCTAAAAACCCCTAACACATTACAGAAGGCAACTAAAGAGAATGTATATAATTACTTTCAGTGTCAATGCAAAGTAACTCTTAGATAACATTCCTTTCCCATTAATATTTTGCTCCTATTTATTAAGATATACAAGTGCTTATTATTCGTTCTATCATAAAAGAAGTTTAAAGTTTATGGTTCAATACTTTCCTACCTGTAAAACACATAATGCCACATTTGGGCTGGTTCAGCAATATCTGTACAAATTAGTTGCAAGATTAAAAAAAAAAGTTAATTGCTTTGGTTACTTGTGAATGTACAACTTGAAGCACTTACTGTGGCACTTAATTATACTACTTTATGTAGAAATAAAACAATTCTGTTGTCTCTAACTCACTTTTCATAGTGATTTTTTAGTTTCAGGAAAGGATACTGCTCTTCATTCTTCCAATAAATGAACGTTTTAAATCAAAATGCACAAAGAGAGACTGGAAATTAAAAGCAGGAAGAAGGTGGCTGAGGATGCTCTTGAAAAGCAAGAGAAAGGCAACATAAAACCTGACTGGAAGAAAGAAGCAGAAAATTCTTTCAGAGGAAAACAGTAGGTTAGAAGTTCCAGTGGACCATTTTCCCATCAACATCACACTCAGGTATTTCTTTTCATATCTTTATTTTGATAGGATTATGGATGGAATAGATATCAGAGCTGAGAAAGAGATGACAGGCTATTTCTCTGGGTTATACTTTTTCCCTCAATGTAAATACTTCGGTTTATTAATTTCTCTTTAGATAGCCAACAATCTAAAAGCTTGGGAAAGCTTAGTAAAAGCAGAAAAGTAGATTTAAACAGCTGGCACTGAGAAGTTCAACTACAGGAATAAAAAATGCCCACTATCAGAATCAAAGGAACTTGCCAAGAATTAAGTAGGACTATTTGCATAACAGACTACCTATGTAAGGTGCATTTTATCCCATTTCACACTACTCCTGCTGAATTTTTTCTCTATTTGTTCTTCCAAACTCTTTGTTTTCTCAGGTCCTCCCCATATTTCACAGAGATGAACTTAATGTGAGTTCTCCCAAATGCGTGAAACATGACCAGGGTTACACAAGGGCTCTAACCAACAAATTTACTGTGTTCATCAAAATAGTAAATTTAAAAGAAGCCTGTCCAGTGTTAGGGTGAGAAGCTATAAGCATCACTAGGACGTAAGGCAGTGGCAGCTGTGAGTGGCTATTTAGGTCTTGTGTGGAAATAGCTTTGGTACAGGAGCATGAAGAATATGAAATGACTGCAGAAAATTAAACACAAGTTTTTTGGACCTTTTTGAGCAAGGCTGTGGGAATGGAGGACAGAAATCAGTGCACTATGTTCTCAATGCTAGAAAAGAAAATGCCACGCTTTCCTAGATGCTTTTCACTGTCCAGTGTCCCTAGATTTTTGCATCCACAACTCTAAATTAGAAAATTATCTTGTGACACATAGTATAAGAATGCAGGAGAAGAGGAAAGTAAATTCATTGAAAAGTTCAATTTAAACAAGCTTAGGATGTAATAGTACATCTCTCCATAAGGACTAATGGCTATTAACAAGACAGAAAACCAAGTTATTTTAAAAATAGATTTTGGCCATTAGGCTCTCAAAAAGTGTCCCTAAACACTTGGGCTAGAAATGCAGGTCATTTTATACTTTCAAGGCACAGCATCTCAACAAAGTCCAGCTAAGAATTACCTTCAGCATATTAATATCTTTAGATTAATCTCAACCCAGCTTAACATCAAATATTTACCTGAAACTTCTTGGTACAAAACAGCTTTTCAATAATAATGAAAATTAATCATAGCTGTTAGCATAATAAGTTTATATTAAAAACTATAATATTATAAGCATCTATATTTTGTTAAATGTTTTCATATCTTTTTTTATAAATAGGTTGCACACAACCAAACATACAAAACTGCAGTCTAAGCATTCAGGCTTGCTCTGGTCATTCCATAAAACAAGTGGTCAATAAAAAGTCCTGGTAGTCAAAGACAACCTTGAAGGAATTAATTTCATTAATTTCATTAAAAATTCATATTAGCATATGCTTGTCATCCGGAGATCTGAGGTAACCCAGTATAGGAAGGGAGCAGAAGCCCAACTGTGCAAACATTTCTGAATGTCCCTGAAGTTTTTTTCTTTTCTTTCCTACTCTAGAAGATCTAACAGGGAGTTGTAATGCTTCACCTTGCTTTTAAATGGCCAAGAAAATGGGAAAAGGTGGAAAAATGAGGCTGATGGGGAAAACAGGAAACAAGATGGAGCTGATGGAGCGGGGCCAGAGGAGGCCACAAAGATGCTCAGAGGCTGAAAGAGCTCTGCTATGGGGACAGGCTGAAGGAGCTGGGGTTGTTCAGCCTGGAGAAGGCTCTGGGGAGATCTTAGAGCCACCTGCCAGTGCCTGAAGGGGCTCCAGGAAGGCTGCAGAGGGGCTGTTTCCAAGGGCCTGGAGTGAAAGGACGAGGGGTAATGGGTTTAAATTAGAGAAGATTTAGACTGGATCTCAGGAAGAAGCTCTTGACCTTGAGGGTGGCGGCTCAGTGGAACAGGCTCCCCAGGGAGGTGGTTGAGGCCCCAAAGGTGGGGTCCAAAAGGTCAAATGCTGCCCTGAACTGAACAAGTTACTACCAAGAAGATGCCCTGGCAGTGGGTGTACCCAAGCAGCGTGAGCAGCCCCTGGCAGAGCAGAAGGCAGGGCAGATGAATGACGTGGAGGGCTCAGCAGGCTCGGGAAAGGGATTGCACTTAATGCCCTGGAATGTGCCTCGGCAGAATGCCCAAGCCCAGCACCACTGGCTGGAATCCAAGCAGATCTGTTACCTTCTCTTGAGCCAGCAGCTTACCACATGCCTCACTGACACCAAAGATATGCCTTTCCTCCTCCCCTTTATTTTTAACTTGGATCTTTCACACAACTGAGAGACATAAATAAGGCTATGCCATTATGGAGGATTCTAAACCCTGGTTAGCACTTGGTAAATTACTGTGTTATCCTTCCAGTTCTAATCTAAAACTGGTTTAAAACCAGGCAAATTAAACTCATGATACACTTCACACAGACACTTATATGATTTTCACTAAATGTACTTTGAATACCAAGTTATCTGTGTGTGAACCTTTTAAATGCACCATAAACATAATTATTTTGACTCTCAGAAATAAACTTAGTCTTTCTTCATTAAATTCTTGGTAAACTGTGAGGATAGAGAATAAGTGATTATACATTTCCTTTCATAATTTATTTGTTTTTTCTTCAGTTGTATTTGCTTATATCCAAGTCTGGTTCGGAAATAGTATACTTTTGAAATTCTGTGCCTCTACTTCACTCTGGTCCTTTATTATATATTACTTATATATATATTACTTATTATTATAAGGATATTATTATTATCACAAAAAAAAAACAACATAAGAATTACAGTATTTGTACTTTAAAAAATCCACAAACACACACACACAAAACACAAAAACTCTTCAGAAAGCTTTGCCTTTTTCTAATTTTGCCTTATAAATTTGACTTCATGTAAGACTGCTTATCAGTCCTAAAATATCTGGATGGGCAGGAAAAGAAAATCACAGTACATTTGAGATTTTTTTTGTTGTGTTCAATTGCAGAAAATAATCACTCTAGAACACCAAATAAGTTGACTGAGAAGACACAAGTGATATGCAAGATGAAGACTAAGTTTTGTGTTGAGCCTAAATATTTCATATCCCATTTGTAAAATGTTTTTTAAAAAATTACACCTCTCTTCTTGTCTTAGGCAGTAGAAATCTTCCTAATATTGTCAAAACAGATATGTTGCTGTGTTCTAGACTACAACAACCTGCTTTGTTTTCAGTGGAAGGAAATGATTTGAAAAACCCTCTGACAGTTTTCCAGCAGGTAGAGAGTACAGAAATTATTCAAATGCAGATGCCCAGGATTTCCTACCATTATTACAAGGAAAAACTTTTTCCCAGTGAGGGTGGCAGAGCCTGGAAGGGGCTGCCCAGGGAGGTTGTGGAGTCTCCTGCT
>JANHGL010003898.1:0-22403 GCA_024611195.1 Ceyx melanurus | reverse complement strand
CCCTGCAGTGAGCAGGGACACCCTCAACTAGACCAGGCTGCTCAGAGCCTTGTCCAACCTCACCTTGAATATCTCCAAAAGAAGGTAGATCAGGAATGAGTGGACAGTATTTTTCAGAAAATAAGAATGAGACTCAGCAATCTTAAAACAACCATGGGAAAGTACTTTCTCTCACAGCACCTAATTAAATCATTGACCTCTTTGCCACAGGATATGTATTATTGGGGTCAAAAATATAAATGGGTTTAAAGGGCACAAGACTAATCTGTGCAGAGAAGAACCATTAGTGGCTGTTTATGAGTGGTCTGGATGCAGTGCTTGGCTTAGACAAGCCCTTAAACTACTGCTGGTGTGAGGCTGGAAGAGGCTGCCTGGGTCATAGTTACCCTCAGCACACCCATGTCTGCGAACTTCTTCTGCCAGGGCTGGAGGCATCAAACTGTGTGAGACATTGCTCCTGTCATGCAATGTCATTGTGTCCTCAGTTCTGCTTTGCTGACATTCAGACTTTCCTCCCATGGGTCTCTAAATGCTGAACTGCAGCCTCTTTTACCCTTCTGGGCTGCAGGCACAGGCACAACTGACTGCCACTTACACGGGAAATCCTGGCTTGGCCAAGAAACTGTGGCACTGCTTCCCACTGCACAGAAAGGCTGACTGCAGACCAGGGCAGGGAGCAGGGACAGGGGCTTTGGAAGGCTGCCCGAATTCAGTACTGATGCTGTGAACTGCTGTCTTGCTCCTCTGGACTGTAAGCTGCTCAGTGAGAGACTGTCCCTTACAATGAGAGAGTGCTTAGTACCAAACAGGAACCTCTGTAACAGGGACTTGATCTTGTTTGGAGAAATCTCTGCACTACTGTAGCAGTTGCAATGATTTTACCTCTTACAGACACTGTGACATTTTCAAAATAAAGCTTTGTAGCAATTGCAAAACACGTTTGTTAAATCAACATATAAATGTCACTTGTCAAAAACTGAAGGCAAGAATTCTGCCATGCTAAGTGCTAAGGTCTATTTCAACATATTTACATTCCTCCCATTCCAAAAGTATCTGCATACCTTGAACACAGAGTCACTACAAACAATAATAAATTATTCTTGCCTCCCTTGGCAGTTCTTTATGCACACATCTCCCAGCAGAGACAGCCTGGCTTGCTTATCTGTGTTACAGCTACCTAGGGCTTGAAGGGTGGTGTATAATTCCCATTTTTTTAATAGCCTCTCCAAAAGAGAGTTTTTAGCTTTTGCTAATGACTGTCTGATTTATCAGCTCTGCTATGGAAATTTATCCCATGTTTACTATCCTTAAATGTGAAATAAAAATAAATTAGTAGGAACAAAAAAAATCTATGCACTTTACTTTCTGAGGATATGTAGTTGCACTTACTGCACTGAGAAATGTACCATAATGCTTTGTTTTCTGTTCCTTTGGAAGGGGATGAAGGTGAAAAAGGAGATAGAGGAGAAGTGGGCAAACAAGGAAAGGTTGGACCAAAAGGACCAAAAGGTATTTATGGCAGTTTGTTGGCTATTACGGGTATATTAATATAATTGTACACAACTGTACTGCTGCTTGTGATTGGTGATGTTTAATGCTTTTCATTCCTGTTGCACCAGGGAATTTCACAATCTTGTCAAACATTAATCTGTGAATCTAACAATACTCAGAGAGCTTGGTGCAATACATGACAGCTATACACAGCAATAAATTTAAAAGAGTCATGTAATAAACCAGTATATTTACTGCTGCTCTCCCAAGTGGCTGTCATGAGAGTGATCCAGAAGAACCAGATCAGCCCTATAACCAGAAAGATTATTGTTCTCTTACTGAAAGGATCCTTTAGTTGAAACTGAATTTTGAGAGTAATTTCCTAGTCATACATAAGGATGCTCAGCAAAAATCAGTCTCAGCTGTCCTTATTTTGCAGAAAAGAGCCATATACTGATAAGGTTCCTCTGATTAGCATCTGAGCTGAGAAGAAGTAGTCACAGATGTCTCAGGATCTGGGTCCATTAAAAATATCCCCACATCCACAGAGTAAGCTGGGAAGAGCATTCAGAGGCACCAGATGTGACAGTGTCTGCCTTCTTTGCATACTCTAATTCAAAATTAATTTATCATTATTTCAATGTTATGTTCAATGTCATGCATACTCATGGTCTTTCTTCCTTGATAGTGGTTTAAGACTAATCAGGAAAGTTTTTACTTTTATAGAAACTTTAAAATCACCCTGTTATTATTCTTCTAATTAAAAAAACCTTGTCCATTTAAAAATGCATTCATATGACTTTGCTTCTTACCTTAAAAAGAAGATTGAATAAGACACATGGGAACCAGTTAACCAACCATTTATGAAGCATCTTAGTGATGTGACATTCAGTGTGCAAACTGATATTCCCTAAATTGGCCTGTCGCCATTAGCCAGCTATTTGAGAACTTAAACTACTAATCAATCAATCTGTTACTTTGGTGCCACAAGGACTTTACCTCAAGGAAGAAGGAAAGGATTTTGTCTAGGGTGGAGTTAAAAAACAAAACCAAAATAAAACAAAACCAAAAATCCCCAAAAAACAACTACTAAACTGCTGTTGGCCTGGTTTGGCTGTGAAGTAAAATCAATATTTGAACACTCACTAGCAGTTTCTGGGCATTTGAACAGGCAGGTCTGCTAAGGTGCCTTGCAATGTCCTACTGTTGTATCCTACAGTAGCAGAATGTGTGCTGGCCTTAGGGCTCCACTCATTTTGACTTTGCCACATATGTGGCCTGGCCATGCTCAGGAAAAAAAGCAGCAGAAACCTAAATAGTGCCTTGGAAATAAATGACAGAAACAATCCATATTAATTTCCTCTTTACTTCTTCTCTTAGGAAACAAAGGACCTGGGGGGGATGTTGGTGACCAGGGAATGCTTGGGAAAATTGGCCCAATTGGTGGAAAGGGTAAGCTCTGGTCTGGGAATTTTCTTGTGGGGTTTTTTTGTTGGTTTTTTTTTTCCCTCAAGGTAAATATGTGTTTTGTGAGAGTTCCAGGTATGGAGTAATATCAAATAATGGCTGTGACCAACGGTCTCCAGATAAAGTTATGCATAGAGATTGGTAATGAGAGCCAAGTGAGAAATTCTTGGTTTATTTCCCATGTGCAATGTATCCAACTTTCTTGGCCAAAATTATTTCCTTTATGAATTAAGAAGTCAATCCTCTTTTATGGTAAAATAGGAAGGAGAAATCTGGCCCTTCTGAAGTAAATTTCTCTTCTTTCTAGAAGAGAAAGTCAGATTTGTGCTCTGCTTTGTACACTGAAGACCTAAGTCAATATTCTGCTGCTGCTCAGGACGCCACACCTTGTCACCTTGACATGTGAGCAAGCAGTGCACTGAACAGCTCAGTAAGGAAAGGGTTTTAGGAGTTTTGAGTGCACTCATGTAACCAGGAACAGCAACTACTTGCAAATCAAAATAAACTGCAAGTCTACCTGGACAATAATTTCATAGAATTATTCTCTAGTCATCTGAGAAGAGGCCCAGGCATTCCTTTCTGAAGAGCAATTTAAACAGGAATATTACTTTTACCATCTGCCACAAGGAGACCTGCCTTGAAAGGGGAGCAGGTGAAAGCTCCACCTTCCCCAGGGGAACTCTAAGGTCTCTAACCATCAACCCAGGCATGTGGGTGAGTGGGTAGAACAGTTTCCTGGGAGCTTCTCAAGACAATGTTTTTAATAAACCTTTGGTGGCCTCTAGCCAGCCTCAGTATCAGAGAACAACAAAAGAATTTGGCCTGAGGGACTAATTTCAGAAGTACCTAGACAACTGAAAACACAGATCTCCTAAGATGTCTCCATTTGCCAAGAGAGACTGGAATTTAAGAATCTCACAATTGCTTATCTTTAGCTGTAAGTAAGGCAATGATCTGAGCCTTTAAATCCAGCTCTCTCTCAACCTGCATGTACAATTTATTATCACCTTCTAGATTTTCTCATATTCTTTCTTTATTTGCAGAAGCAAAGGTCACTAAGTCACTGTTTAAATCTATCATTAAACATTCAAGTGCTTAATAAAGCAACCCTGCAATTTCAGCTTGTAAATGTGCAGTGTCAAGCAATGCTAATTAAAATGACAGCTAACTCCTCATTTCCTTAAAAAAAACCCTACCACATAAAGTAAAAAGTATATCAAAATGCAGCTATGAACGAACCAGAGCAAGCATTAGTATTTTTTGACCTCTGAATGTTTTAATTTGTAAAATAAGATCTGGCATGAATTTCAAATAAAGACCACCTGTTCCTGACAGCTGAGTTTTTTTAAAGAGCTAGTCATCTCCAGTTAATAGTACCACAGCATTTGGAGAAGTATTTCTATCATTTTTATAATTTACAGAAGAAGAGGAAAACAGTTGGATGAAAATAAATCACATTTCCTTGAACTACATATGAAACAAAAAGCTGCTCCTTACTGACCTCCTGCCTTGCAGGTGCTAACCACTGCCTGCTAACCACATTTCATCTCTTGCACACATTAACTCAGGGGCTCAGTGCACATCAGCCTCAGCAGGTGCCTCATCTCCTCCTGGAGCTACTGAAACCAGGGAAGGGCTCTATCCTGCAAGGCAATGACTGAGCCAGGTCTTGCCTCTTGCAGATTTCTTGAGTGCTTTCAACCTCAGGATCATTTTGCAGTTTATATTAAAGTAAGTGGTACCAGGAACCAGCAGCACACAAGATGCCTGTGTTATCAGTGAGTTAGCTATTAAAGGGTTCTCCTTATTTCCATACACCAGAGTTAATCTTGGTTTGTTTGACTTGGCTCATCTGCCAGCCCAGTACCTCAGGGCTCCTACCAGAAGCACTCAGTTAATATATTATTAAACATATTTTTCAAACATGCTCTCCTGACGTGTGCACTGTCTGAGATCTGAGAATATATTTACTTCTTTATTCAGGTGACAAAGGAGCCAAAGGTTTATCAGGGGTTTCTGGAAAAAAGGGAAAAGCAGGTATGCTATGTATCCTTCTTTGCAAAATGGTCACATCTGCTGGGTCTTTGACTTCAGGGTTTATCTGGAGCTTCATAAAGTCTTGCCATGTGTGTAAAGAATTAAGAACAGATTAAATGAACAGGAATAAACTGAAAAAGTTTTGTTAATCAAAATGAAGGCTTGAGTAGGAACATGGCTGATTCCTATGGAATGAACACACACAAAATACAGAGAAGACTTACCTAAATTAATGGGCAATGTTTGATAGCACAAAAACTATCACATACACAGGCCAGAAGTACATTTACACTGAAACTAGGAGAAAGTTTCTGAATAGCAAAGGAATTAAGTCCTCCAAGAGCTTCATAATAGGAGAATGGGGATGAAAAAAAAAAAAAGTTATTTCAGATAGAGCATAATGTAATGTCAAAAGCAGGCAATGCATTTGCTTACAAGAGGAGAATTTGGATGTGATGACCCAGAAAGTTCCTGTCAGTCCTACTAACCTTGAATGTTTTCCCACCTTGAATGTACAGTTGTGCTCATTTTCAAGAGATTTCATATGCAATGCTAGTTTAGTTTTTAATGGGAAACCATCAGCAACTTATTTTCTTCCTGAGAATAACAGGAAAAAACAAAACCTACACCAAGGCAGATTTCAGTTTACCAACAAAAATATAACTGAGACTTCTGTGCTTGAGAGTTACTGATTATTTGATGTGGCATCTGCTCTCACTGCTGTCCTGCAGCTGTGTCCAGCAATGCACTGACATGGTCCTTCTCACAAAAATTGCCAATCCCACCTCTGTGCATGCGTACAAAACTTCACTGAGAAAGCAGGGGTTCCCCATTTAATGGATGCTGTTCTTCTACTAGAAGGCCAGGGAACCTGTTCTGTTTATGGATAGATACAAAGGTAGACCTTTGGCACGCAGATGGAACACTGTAGTGAGCACCATGACAAGCCCCATCTCTGCAGCTTGATGGAATCCATAGTTGGAAAGGCAGAGGATGTGCAAATCCCACACTGATACAGGTGGAAAGAAGATGGTGAACTATCAATGTTTTAAAAAGTAGGGATTCTTAAGCGAGTTAGCAAGGGAGTGTAAAGAGCCAAAATATGAAGGGCTTGATCAACAGAAGTATGGCCAGCAGGGGAGGGTGAGACCAGCTCTCCATGGGTGGAGGCCAAGTTTTCAGAAGGTTTGGAACTGGGCTACAGA
Source organism: Ceyx melanurus (assembly GCA_024611195.1). Lineage (NCBI taxonomy): Eukaryota > Metazoa > Chordata > Aves > Coraciiformes > Alcedinidae > Ceyx > Ceyx melanurus. The sequence goes on along the minus strand of JANHGL010003898.1, from coordinate 16,203 downwards.
TGACTCTTCATGCACAGACACAAACGCTTCTGAACAGATGAGTCCTCTATGCTTTGTACTGCACCAGGCACGGTGTGTGACTGTGGAAGGTACCGCAGAGTTGTTGGGCAGCTGAACATCAATGTTGCTCGTCTGAACACCTCCATCAAGTTTTTAAAGAATGGTAAGGATCCTCACGTATGCAAGGTGATGTATTGGCTCCTATAACATCTGTAACACCTCTTATTGCTGTTCTACCATTGCTGCTCTACAGCAGCATCCACAGATGACTTAGAGAGAGGGACCCACTGTGTGAGGCACTCTGAAAACATACATACAGAAAAGAGAATTTCTTACACTTGTAACATATGACTAAAAGCAAAACAACACTGAAATTATCCTCAGCACAACAGAACCACGGAAAGCACACGGCATGTCTTGAGAACTACTGCACAGTCAGTCTGCTCATGCTCAGTGGCCACTCAGGCAATGAAAGGAAGCAGTTTGTGCCATTCTGCTCTAGAGAGGCAGGAGAAACAATAGGAATCTCTTGATCTTTCTGCCACCCAGGAAGGCTGCAGACATGGTACTCCCAGTGCTCCCCCCCAGCACAAGCATCATTTTCCAGTAACAGGGGGCTGACACTCAAAGATGTAGGTTGTAAGAAGCCCTGTTTGCAGGCAGCACTGTCAGGTGGACAGTGCAGACTGCCTCTGCAGAAAGGAAGGAAGCACATTTCTTGGCAGAGTAGATTTTGAGGAGACCTCACCACTGCTTCTAGGAGTAGGTCTGTATCAGTAAATTAAATGTGTTTGAGACAGCTATGGCACTGTGGGCAACCAGCACAGAACAGCATTTACCTATACTATAAATCCTACATAATTGAATGCCATATTATCAGTAGTGTCCCTCTACTAACTCCTAAACTATGCCTGGGGTAAGTCCTGAAATGTTTGGGAAAGCATTAATTACCCCAGACCAAAGTCCTGCTCAGGAACACTCATCAGAAAGGGACAATCTGCTTCCAGCTGCCCAAGCACGTTCCATGGCACTGCTTAATTCACTAGCAGATAGGCTGGTTGAGAAGTTTGCCTTTAAAGCTGCTGAGCAGCCACAGTTTTCTTCCTAGTTAATGTCACTTTGTGGTTACAGCAGCTCTGAATATCAGGCTGTATTTGAAATGTCTTATTTTAGCAGTGACATTGATTTTCCTCTACATGGAGAGGGTCTGAAAAGCTACCTAGACTCCTGTGTTTCTATCCCAGGACACTCTTTCACAATCTGTAGTCAAAACCATGCCAAGAAATGGTGATGACATTGCTATTTGACCATGTAGTGTACCTTAATTTGATTAGAACTAGATATCTGTGAAGTAAAACATATCACAGAAGACCTGTCAATCAGGACTGAGTAGTTCTTGTCCTAACATGTGCAAGGTGTTTGTCAGTCCCATTGATAGTATCAGACTCTGATCATGTTCTCATTGTTCATCACATAGTCAGGGGTGGAAATACTTTTCCTTTCTCCCTTTTATTAATTCTAATGTAAAAATCATCCCAATGTGTTATCGAAATAGAAGCACCTTCAATATCTGTTGACATGCCTTTAAGAATTTTTTTTTCCCATTTTAAAGTTATAGCAGGTATCAGGGAGACAGATGAGAAATTCTATTACATTGTGAAAGAAGAAAAGAATTACAGAGAAGCCTTGACCCACTGCAGGGACAGAGGAGGAACCCTGGCCATGCCTAAGGACGAGGCAACCAACACCCTGATTGCTGACTACGTCTCCAGCAGTGGCCTCTTCAGAGCCTTCATTGGGCTGAATGACATGGGAAAAGAAGGACAGTTTGTGTATGCAGATAACAGCCCACTGCAGAACTACAGCAACTGGAAGGAAGGGGAGCCTCATGACCCAGCTGGCCATGAGGACTGTGTGGAAATGCTCAGCACGGGAGAGTGGAATGACTCTGAGTGCCAAGTCACCATCTACTTTGTCTGTGAGTTCCTCAAGAAGAGGAAATAAAACTGTGGCAGATGTGCCTGGCACCTGCTGTACATACAATGCCCCCTCTTCTTTCACCCACTGCAGGGAGAGCAGACAATCAGGGAGAGGGCTCAACCCACCTTCACCTCACTGGGTTAGGCAAGAGCAATGACTGCTGAGATGGCTGTGACCATAAAGTCAGCACAGATCTGCAGAAGGCATCCAGACAGTTTCCACTTTTCATTTCATTTCTATGTGCAGTTTAGGGTAAGCATTTCTATCCAGAATTTAGGGGGAAATTTGAAGCATTCAGGGGTGAATATAATTTCACTAATGCTAGAAATAGTAAAGTCAATGGTATATTAATTACTGGTATGCTTTGAAAAGTCCACAGATGGAAAGAGTGTGATCTTTATTTATCTTTGACCTGCACAGGATGTCCCAGTAATTTCCATGGTGACTTACTTCATTGCTGGGAGAACAGATTTGCAGTTTCTCCTGGAAAAATCCTTCTTTTTTTAGAATAATAGAGTAAGTTGGAAGGGTCTCTGCAGGTCATCTGGTTGAATCTTCCATGCAAAGCAGGGCCAACTTCAAACTTAGATTATCAATTGTTATGCTCTCCTTAATTTGGCTGTGCAATTATATTGCCTGATATGCAGGGGAGGACTCACTCATCTCTGCTTCCAACCCTATTGTCCATCAGGCTGGTCTGAGGTGTGAAAAATTAACTTAGCACTGGAGCTTGTACATGCAAGCCTGCACAGCTTGTAGGCAACCTGAGATGGAGCAGTTCTAGTCCCCCAAAATCCATGAAAAACACGGACAAGTCTAGCACAAAGAGAACACTGCAAAGGAAGCAACACCCCTGCCGCAGGCTGTAAACAGGCATGTGTAGTACTATACTGGTACTTGTGAGCACTTTGTGCATTGCTGGTCTCACAAGTGACGCTAGGACTATGTTAACTCCCCAGCCAGTGACATCTGATGTCTAAGGCAAAAGTCACCCCCACCTTTGCAAACACAGGAAGCAGCTATAGAACAGGTTTTATCCCCAAGAACACAGGTGTGGTTGAGCAACTTAGTCATGCACTTCAGCAGGACTCTTGACAAATGATTGGCATAAGTGTGAAGGCTTTGCTGTCAGTGCCCAGTCACTCAGATCTCCATGTCAGTATGCCCACAGTGGATCACATTTACATTTCTTTGACAGTACTACAGGAACTCTTCAGACACACCAACATTTTTGTCTTCAGAAGTGGCCTGTTCTTATTCCTGGTTCACCATTCCTCACAGCAGGAATGTCAAGAGAAATGCCAGGGCCCCTGCAATAAAGGTCTATAGATTTTCTTTCCCTCTTGACACTGAAAATGAAGGAATGCTACCTGGAGGCAAGGAAAATGCCAGACACAAGTCACAGTGCAGTAATGTACCCCACAGGTACCTCACAGCACCTCACACAGTCTTCCTCTGGGCATACGAAATGCTGGACATGCCATCAGCTACTAACACTGAGGGTCAGCTCCAGGTCTGCCTTCTACTGCTGTGTACAAGCACTGCAAAGGCAGCCAGACAACAGTCAGTACTTCCTCAGCCTCATCCTCAACAGGAAAAGCCTCCAAATCATTTAACTGGTTGTTAGTTTGACTCCAAGCTCATCTCTGAGCTATGACCAACGCAGGAGCATCCCAGGGGACTCTGTGACTCAGAACCACTCTTCTAATCCAGTTTCTCTGCCACCTGTTCCTCTAGAAAATCACCTGTTGCTACCAGCAGTACATACCTATGCTGCTACACACCCTCCAAGGAACTATTCAGATGTGTGACTGAAGGGGTGGGATCATATTTCTTCGCTCCCCTACTATGCTATGAGAGTATTTTACAAACAGGCACACTTAGCACAGCATAACTCATCCTGGATTGTTCCCTTCCTGGGAGTTTATATTTCCACAAATTAGGCAGTGTTACACTTTTTTTTAGGATTTATAGTAATAAATTCATTAAGCGAAACACTTCAGTTTTAGAAGCATTAATGGATAATAATAAAGAATTAATGACTAAATCAAGGCAAAGTTTCTTGAGGAAAAGTAATGCCTTTAAGAAGTTGAAGCCCAGAGCTGCCAGCCTCGCTCACAGTAGGTCTATTCTTCCTACTCATGCAGAAGTGGCACAGTAAAATCTCTGTGGGTAGGCACAATCACAGTGATATCCTCTCCACAACTCATCTTCACTTCGACTCAAGAGGTCACCAAAATATGCTTTCCACACTGGGGGTCCAAATTCTGGGACTCTGGCAATACTGATACCCCTGTATGACAAAATCCAGAGGTTTCCTTAAAGCTACAGTCATCACAAACAGGCCATTTCCCTGTTCTTTAGGAGGAGACTCGGAGCTGGGAGATGAAAGATGAGCAATATGTTGCTGCAGAAGCAAGATCTGATTAGGATTGGACCAGGTACACAACTTCACATACAAAATGAGGGAATACCTGTCTAAACTGAAACTCTGGTCTTTTTTAGGAGACTGTGACTTATAAGTAATCCTGGAGCATATGCCATGTATGGGAAGGAATGACTGTCAGTCTCTGTATGGCTGAAGAAAGCAACTGAGGAACTCGGGTTTCTGCCGTGGGAAGGCTAGAACTGCCCACTTCCCCCTCCTCTCATCCTACCACACCAGCTTCATTCTTTCTCAAGCAGTAAAAAAACCCAAACAAAACACCCACTATGGATTAATGTAACACTGAGCAAGGCTATAAGAGCTGAAAAAAGTAGATTTGGCATGGCTGTTCCTTTCCTCACAACAGAAGAGGGACAGGAAAGGAGCAGAGTACACATGTTCAGGCTGGCCAGGCTTAAGTGTGATCAGTGTTTGTGCAACATTCATGCTTCACTGGGCTCCTGTTAATTAATTTTGCCAAGAAGCCTCTCACAGGCCAAGTGGAATAAAGGAAGCTGTCCCATAGAGGAAACTCTGCAGGCAGGTCCATACATCTGCACCACGCTGTGTGGACACAAGCTTGATCAAATATTGAAGGTGTTTTGCAGAAAAATAGTATTCTTGCTATAAAGGAGAATTTGGGCTATATCAAAGGTTTCACTGCTAGCCAATGGAAATTCTCTGTGGTGGGTAAAGTGACTTGTTTCTACAAGAAATGGATGGAGCCAGGAGCACAGGAAATGGTTTCTCACTGTTCAGGATTTATGTTCTGTTAGAGCCCAGCACCTAAAGTGTTTTACCCAATTCCAATATTATGCTTTTCCAGTGTTTTTCTTTTCATTAGTCCCAGTCTGAACCTTTCTTGTTTCAATTTATGCCCATTGTTTCTTGTCCATCCACCTATCAGTACTGTGAAGAGCTTAGCTTCATCTTTTTGAAGACCCCCTCATAGGTCCTGGCAGGCTCCTATGAGGCTCACCTGAAGACACCTTCTCTCCAGGATGAAGGAATCAGCTTCCTCCTTACCAGCACGGGTTCCAACCATCTTGGAGGCCCTCAGCTGAACTTGGCTCCAACTTTTCAATGCCTTTCCTGTGCTGGGATTCTAAAAAGGACAACGTGTCTAGATGTGGTCTAACAGCTCCTGAGCAGGAGAATAATCCCTTCCATCAAGTTCCTGGCTGTGCTCCCTCCAGCACAGTCAGGATGCTGTGAGCTGCCTTTGCTGCCAGGGCACACTTCTGACACACGGGCAGCGAGCTGTCTGCCAGGACTCTGCAGAACCTGCTCAGTAAAGCCAGTCAGCCCCTGCCTGTAAGGACTTGGTACTTCCAGACAAAGGAAACTTTGCACATGTCCTTACTGAATTTCTTAAGGGTCCCGTTGGCCCACTCCTCCAGCATTCCTAGGACCCTCTGTATGGCAGCCCTGCCCACCCGCACATCCACTGTTCCCTTCATCTACAAACCTGAGGAAAGTGGACTATATCACCTCTTCCAAGGAACTGTAAATATGTTAAACTGGACAGTCCCAGTGTATAGATCCCTGTAGCACACTATTTATTCACTGGGTAGAGTACAACCCATTAACCACTCTCCTCTGAGCCAAATAATTCAATTGATTTTTACCCACTGGTTATCCACCTCCTCCATTGGTCTCACATTTTCCTTGCTCAGCCTTTTTATGCTAAGATACCAGTGGAGTCTCTTGCTATGCTTCCAGTGCAAGTCGCAAGTGCTTCAAAGCTTTGGATCTCCTGAGGCTACCCCTACATCTGATCAGGCAATGTTTCTAAATTCTTCCATTATAGCCTTTCTTTCCCTGCTTCCATCTCCTCTAATGTCACTTTTTGCACTGGAGCTCCACCAAGATTCCTGCTCAGCCACACCAGTCTTAGGATACATCTGCTTGTAGAAGTACCAGACAGCTACCTGAGACCTTGCTCCTTCACAGCAGGAATACTACACTGCTCTTCCCACTCTTGGAGAGCTAGGGTTTCATGATCTTCTCTATTCTGAAGACCGTCACCTCACTCAGTAAAAGAATTAACTCTCCTCTGGTCCAGAATGTACATAAGATACAGATACTCATAGTAAATAGAATGTTTTAAAACTAATTCTAATAACAATTATCACAGAAGCAATATATCCCATTAAGATCATATTTTCCTCAAATTTTTCAAATATACTCTCACATGGTAATTAAGCAGATACATTTCTTTCACTGCCTTTAAACTATTTAATCACTTATTTTTTTTAAATCACATAAATCAATGGAGTGCCACATTCTCAACCACAGCCATGAGAATATGCAGACATCTCTATTCAGCTTCACATACAGTCTTAAACAGTCCATTGTAATTGTAGTTCAACTGGCAGAAATGGTTATTAAGAGATATGATTTGACACTGTGTATGATTATAAAAATAGTAAACATGCACAGAGAGAGGGAACAATTTATTATTTGGAAAGTATTGCTTTAGATTATCTTGCTTGAATATGTTTCCATAGGTACAAAAGCCACAAATTGCTATTTCTTTTTTCCTCTCTCTTTTACTGATGTCATACATAACCTAGTCAATGTGTAAGAAAGAACAAGCAAGATCAATGCAGTAGCTTAATCTGGGTTGCTTTTATGCTTGTAAAGGAGAATAGCAAAAGGCAGAAGAATTTTCTGCCTACCTGCTGCATGCAGCATGCCTGAGTGAAGTCACAGGGCCCCACCCACTCCTGGCCTGGAAAGGTTTCTCCATGCACACGTTTCAACACAAGGAGGAAAAGTTTCACTTGATCTTCATTAGTTAGGTGGGACCAGGAACTTGCATCGCCCTGTTTTGCAGATAGCAGCAGCAACCTGCTGAAGCAGAGTCGCCAAGTCCACAGAGCTCTCGGTGGCTGGTTAGGGTGGATGATCTTGTGTGTTTCTGACTTCTGAACCCCTTACACCTTTAACATGCTCAGTGCTATACCTGTGCTTAAACTCCATGGAAGTCCTGTGCCTAATCAAGTGCAGCTCTGCAGATGCTGGGGAAGTAAAGGGTCTGTAGCTCTGCAATGGTATCGTGCAGCAGAGCATGGGTGCATCTGCAGAGGTGTGACCTTTTCGGATGATGCAATTTCATTATGTAACAAAGAATCACAGAATGTTAGGGGTTGGAAAGGACCTAGAAGATCACCTAGCCCAATCCCCCTGACAGAGCAGGATCACCTAGACTAAGTCACCCAGGAACAGATCCAGGCGGGTCTTGAGTGTCTCCAGAGAAGACTCCACAACCTCCTTGAGGAGCCCGTTCCAGAATTCTGTCACCCTTACTGTGAAAAAGTTATCTTCCCTTTTGTTGCATTTGTCTTCTGTGTTTTACAAAACAGGCATAACTTTTTAAAGTAGCTAGATGCCAATTATTATTTTGGTGTTTTTGTTGCAGACATAGTTCAGTCCTTAAAAGAACAACAAATATAAGTAATATCCTTTTGGAAATAGATTTCAGTCAGGAATCCCTTGTTCATTTTTTTCCCTTACTAGACATTTCAAGTAATTGCTATCTGACTAACCTCTCAGCAGGAAATTGTCTAGCAAGAAATGCTATTTTTTCCAACTTCACACAATAATTTTTTTTCTATCAGTTGCCCCACAACATTCCCTGAGCACGTGGCACACTCTACCATGTGGAGGGTGGAAGGAGAAACAATGATGACCAGTCACTCAGTAGAAGATTAAGTAAAACTGTGCAGACAAATGTGAATACAGAGTTGGCGGATGCTTAGCGTGTGAGCTGAGGAATTTACTTCCCACTGTGAGCAGTTTCTAGGACCTGAAAATTATTTAAAGCTCATCAGTAGACCCAAAACCAAATCTCACTTACATAGCTCAGGAATTCTGGAGCTTTGTGAAAGTTCACCTACACAAGAGAGAGGGCTTTCTCAGGACCCGAAGAAGCAGAAATAAATTTTCTGCAAAACCAAGGACAACTACAAGCCTTTACTTGTGACAGGAATGCTTATCCTGATCCTGCTGTCTCAGATATAAACATTTTCCAGTGTACATGCAAACCAGTGGTCCCATTAAAGTTTAAGGGAGGAATGTATATAACTGTACTACACTGTTTTCTCCTTGGAGGAGGACAGGATAGTGTGTAACAGACTGTATAAGTGGCTATGCCACTAAAAGACTCTCATAAAAGAGAAAATAAGGTAATATCAGTAACAGTAATAACAACAACAGAAGAACTCTGTATCTTAACCATCCAAGTAGGTATGAGAGTTTGAGGTATGAGAGGAGGGAAGGCTATGGAATAAAGATATTCTTTATTTATCTTTATCCTCTCCAGTATGTGTTAGTACAAAACCATATATTCTTTAAATGTGGCTATTTCCTTCCTGTTTGTAGTGGGGAGGGGGGAGTCTAGGCAGGTAGCTCAGAGATAAACACAGGCACTTGGTCAGCTCAGTCCTACCCTGATTTCTTTCACTATCTGAGAGATTTCATGCAAGGTTAATTATTTCTTTCCAAGTATAGATAGATGTATAAATGTATGAAAACAACATTACTCCTGTACAACAAATTACATCTTCAAAGTACCCTGTAATCACTAACTACACACTAATCAGACTATTCTATTAGTAAAATAATGCACGGAATAGTGACCTATTTATTCTTTTCTATTATGTAAAATTAATGAGCTGTGTTTTTGGACCAGTGATTCATCCTTCTTCCAAATACCTATGGATTAAAATTACTACTACTTAAATAGCTCCATAAAATTACTGCTAGAAAATGTCAAGGCAAGTATTTGAAATGCACTGCTACAGTCTGTAAACACTCAGAGGGGTATGTGAACATAAGGTCCTATCCCAAATTAGATTCCAGAGAAGAATAATTTTGGTTAAAGGTGTGGGGAGGTTGCCATTTAAACTTTATTTGGTTTGATTATTGAATCATTATTTTGTAAATAAAGGATAAAATTTTCATAGTAGCAAACTTATTGTCCTTTTCCCTCCCCTTATCACACATGTCTGAGAACACTGTGGAAGTCAACTGCGAGGAGCTACTTACTAGAGAGGATGAAAACACTCACTGCATCAGAGGAGCATGTACAAGAAGTGGAAAGATGTCAGGAAGTCAGACACTAACGAACAAGAAACTATTAGCATCTGTAAGTGACTGAAAATATCCATTAATATTATTTGTGTGAGTAAATTCTGTGAAAGTCACACTGAAAACCATGAAGGGAAAGTGAGATAGTTGGCCTTTAACTTATTTTTCATAGTCTAACCACCACATCTTAGCAGAGTATGTCTCAGTGTGAGGACAGCATGAACCTCTTCACCTTCCTCAATGATTCATAAGCCAAAGGATGCTGGTAGAACCACAGAGTGTTTTCTCTCCAGAAATTGCATACGTACTGCATGTAATACTTATTTCTTCACTGAAGGACGCCAGGCTAGCAGGAATGCAGTTTAACTGGTTTAGAATTTATGAAAGAAAGGGGAAAAAATTCAAACCTGTTTGCTTTCATACAAATCAAAACATACTTGATCAAATGCCTAAACTTACCCAAACATTGTGAAAGAATATGAAGCTGGGTTCATTAGGAATTGAATAGTTGATAGGCCTGAATAAATAGAGCCACAGTTATTCCCTGTTTATAAATACTTGTTAGTTTCGTTTCTTTGCAGCTGAGACTCCCCCAGCCACTTCCCCAGAACAGGAATCCTTCATGCAGGGAGGAATAACCACCGGTTTTCCTAAACTCATGGTCTTTTGAAATAAAGACATTATTCCTACATGTTATACTAATTTTTAATGGTGGTTCAGCACTTGGTGAGTCAGCAGCAGGTACTATATGGACTTGGTGCAGTATCTGAGCTGGTTGTCAGGGGTGCAAACACTATCAGAGAGCAGCTTTTCTCAATCCTGCATCAGAAAATTGTGCATTGGAAATAGGATTCCTGTTCTGTAAGGGGCCTCCAGTTCCTGCAAACACCTGAGAGCCCTCTGGGAATTTATCGTTGCAGAGGACAGGCAAGCTCACATGTGAAGTTTGAGGTCAGAGTATGTATTTGTGCTTACTCTAAGTAAACAAAAATGAGACAAATGCTGACATATTGTGAGCCACTCTACTGAGAAACTTCATTCAAGAAAATGTGCTCTGGAAGCTGATTTCCCTAAAATTACCTATGTATAAGATTCAAACACTCTTTATGAACAATTTACATTTCATAATGAAACCTATATTCTTTCAGTACAAACAGAGCACTGTGATGATCTGATTTTTCTCTTAATATGGGCACAGCAGCAGTGTCTATAGGTGCAGAAGCATGCTCAGACCATATGAAGGCTTCTAAAGGCTGCACCAGTATTTCTTATCTAAAACAAAAAGCACAAGAATGGCTTTCCATCTATCATCTAAAAAGAGACACAACATCCATGTACTGTGTGTTCCATGAAGAAGACAGAACATGGCAGTGTATCTGGCTCTTAAGTTTTGTGTTTATTTCTAAACTGATCTGTTAGTACTGAAAATTCATTATTTTCAGCAAAAGCCTAATCAAAGATAAAAAAGTAAAAGTTTTGCCTTGGTGTGACTCACTCTGTAGCTAGCTACACTTTCACTAGCTTTAATGCAAAGGAGAAAGAGGGAAACCATGGCTCAGGGAATAGGATCACTTGGCAGCAGCTCACACTGATTTTCACACAGCTTGAACTACCACGAGAAAGTTGGTAAACACTAGAGGCACAGGATTCCTGCAGGCTGGGGTCAAAGCCCATTTTGAAACGAAGCACAGTCAGAAAAAGGATTACAGGTCTGCCAGTGATCCTGCTGCTGAAGAGCTCCCTCCTAACCTTGCAACTTCAGTAGCTACTTTAAGTAGCAAAAGATGCCAGTACAGTAAGACCCTATTATTTTAAGCAAACTGAAACTAACTACAAAGATAGAGGTTGCTTATGATTCATTTAATGATGCCTGTACTAACATTCAAACAGGTCTTTACCATCCTATTAACAATCAGATAAGGCCTAATTATGTGTATATATTGTAGCACTAAATCCTTTCCATTTACAACTGAATAACCTCGGAGAGCTTTGAGATCCAAAGGCTCACTCCTCTTGCAGCAGTGTTTTTATGCTTTTTCAAAACATTAAGGACCTGTTATATACCACATATGTTTATATGTCTCCTTGATTATCCTTTCGGAATTCATTCATCACAAAATGAAAGCTGTCTTTTGCTTAATTATCCTTTAATTTCTACTAGATTTTTAGCCAGAAATTTGTTCAGTAAAACAAACATTCCCCAAAAAGTAAACAAACTGCAACTAAGGGAAAAAAAGGTACCTCCTGTCAGCACTGATAGTTATTCACTCATGACCAACAAAATGTAAGATTAGAGGCCAACTCATTATGATTAAAGATTAGTACATCAAGCCACAGCTGATGATAAAGTGAGGAGAGCCCCATGCTCCCAGCAGGACCAATGGCACGGTGCTGTGCTGCATCCAGCACTGGCAGCACTGAGACAGCATGACTCAGGGACAGGGAAGAAAAAAACTTTTTAAGTGTTCCTGCTGTGCGGCCATCTACCAGCTTCCCTGGACAATTCTGTCTGAAATGACCATTGCCATTTACTCATCCCTCATCTAAAAGAATGTTATGCTCCAGTTTGTACCTCTGAGTTTGTACCTTTCCCATTCTCTATGGGGACAAATCCACACAACTCATTTTTCCTGCGGGCTCACCTATGCCAAGAACAGCACATTGACTTCTTAAACAGTTTCTCACTTGGTAACTTTGCTCTGCTCTGTCATGCACCTTTCCGCCCACCCTGCACCATGTGAGTTCAAGATCCTCCTCTGCTATGATGACATTTTGAATTGTTACCTCTGCTGCACCCTCACACGTCTAAGAGGAATGGCTCAGTGTAAACGAAAGGAAAATTGGGCCTTTGACTGCAGGTTATACTTTACTGCTAGACAAGTGCAGTGCCACCAAGTTAAACAATTAAGTGTTGGCATCCTTAGGAACATGGAAACGATGTTATTTGTACAGGTCAGGGACCTCATTCTGTTCACAGTAACACCAACCTACTCCACCAAGGAGGGGCTCTAGTTTGACACCAGCCTCTCAGCTGTGTGATGCCTGTGTGAGAGGACCCTCAAATATCCTTTACCAGACAGCTAAGGACCCCCTGCTTTAAAAGGCATCCTGTGAGCATGGTGAGCCACAATCAACACCTTGCCTCTCACCTCTGGGCACAGAGGCCAGATCCTGAGCACCACCCCAGCCTTACATGTCAGCCAGAAATCACTGCTTAGGGCAGCCCTGAGACTAGTCCAACCATGACACTAAATTTCTGTTACCACTGAGTAAAAACACTGCTAAGGGGTTTCCTTATCATTCATCTTATGCAAATCATTTTTATGCCTATTTAATTTAACTGGCTAAAGGGGAATATCTCCGGAGTTTGCACCAGTATGAGATCAGAATCCTGCTTGCAATTTCCAGGAGCACACTAAATTAATTCTTCCCTAAACAAAACAGTCCATATTTTATACAATCAATTCTAGGCTATTTTATATATATATATATATAACTAACTACAGGATTAAAATAGTCTGTGTTCTTTCTAAGCGCAGCTTTGCAAAGCTAAAAGAAATGGAGGCCTTTTGGAGGCAACTTCCTCCAGATTATGAAAGTAATTGTGAGAAAAAAGCAGATCCTGATACAGTCAGAAAAACCTTTCTCAGTGTCTCTCTGGCTTAGGGAGACCTGTTTGTGCAAATCTGCCTGTGTGTTACCAAAGCCACATGGGCAGAGAACAGGGTTACTGTCATTGATTTTGAACTTTCCACCCCCTGGCCATTCTGGAGACCACCCTTGTACACAGTGCAGTATGAGACATGAGATTAGCAGAGATACATCTGCTTCCAGAGGTGCGTCTGATAACACACTCAGATAAGGTGTTAGGGACCATGAATTCTTACATTGACAGTATTTTTCCCTAGCCTTAAAAATAATCAGCTCTTCCAGAAGAATCATGCCATACATCACAAAAGGTAGGCTGAATCTTGCTACATAGAACTTCTGCATAAGTAATTTTCATATCCAGCATGATGTATGTCTATGCTTTTTAAAATACTAATTTATCTCTTCTAATCCTTGTAGTTTGTATGTGATGGTTAATAGCTGACAGATTTTCATAATTTAATGCATTTTTCTAATGGCTGATCACAAAGGGGAGAGGGAGCATAACAGCACAAGAAACAGATATTTTAATTGTTATACATACCAGAGACATGCACATATCACATCACTGTACATGGAATATATAATTAATAATTTTTGTCATCTAAAACTGATAGCAACTGGTCTTGTGACATTGACAACTTTGCATTAAGATGCTGTAAGTGTAAGAACATGATGGGGAAGGAGTTTGGACTTAACAGTTATGTAAGAGAAGTTTTTAGTCCCTTTGGTTGTACAGACAGACCTTCCTATATACAGAGATTCAATATACTTCTGTCTGCTTGCTGACTGGTGGGCTTGAAGCAGCATCCTTAGTTTACCCTGTAACACGCCAAGATGCAACTAGTTACATAAAAATGCTATTAAAAAGCAGTCCAAGACAAACATGTGCTTTTGCCATGGAAACTTAAATATGCAATCCTGATATTAATCTCTTAAAGAATCCAGATTTTTAAGATTCAAACAGTACATGAATCAGTATATGGGCACTGCAGCGCATCCTGCCCAAACACAGGAAAAATCATGTAAACTACTTTTATTTAGATGATTAGGAATTAGGGAAAAGTGCTGCCATAAATCTATTGTAGAGACTTATGCCTAACAGTGAAATTTAGACTTTATTGTGAAAACCTACTAAAATTTAAGCAAATCAGTGCCAAAAGGAATGTGCAGATTAAAATGAATGGTATTTACAAGAAAGAAAAAAATGACTGCACATGGTGGCATGTAATCATCAGCAAAATCCCGTGCTGTTGGACTTCACACAGATTAATTGTGTGGCTGGATAATAAACTGGAAACGTTTATGACTAAGTGTTATTTGTTCTTCCTCTGTATGAGATAAGGACAATCACATTTCTTGTTCCAAATCATAAACTATCAACCCAGTTTTCCACCCACTCAGATTTCTCCCTCTGCAGGGCAGTCTCAACAGATTTAGGGCCAGACTGTGAAATTAATTGGACATATGGTCTCCAGAATGCAACCCCAAGAATGAACCACCTACACCTAATCACTTAGGCACAAATCTGAATCCCATTTCCTTCCAAAACCAATCCAGATCAGCACCTGTAGGCATGTGCCTCTGGAGCACTTCCCTGAAGATAAATGGATGGGACACAAGGTTCACTTTTAAAATAGGTCTACAGGTGGAATATTCTGTCATCTGAGATAACCAGTGGAGTAAAGCACTCAGAAAAGAGCAGAGCTCAGGTTCAATAACATCCTTAGCCTAATGGGGATTAAATCCCACATCTCCTTAAAAGTGCAAGAGGCATCCAGATACAAAAGGCATAGGGATGAGGAGAGGGCACAAGAAAGAATACAAACTGTTGCTGCTTCTTCCTTTAGAAAACAGGATTTCAAAGCTCAGCAGCCATCACCGTGTTTTACAAGCACCCCAAACCCATTTATGAACTGTGTATGCTGGAAGCACAGATGAGATGCCTTTATAGGAGCAGACTGCTCTCCACCTAGAGCTTGGATTGGGGAAGGCAGGCTTCTCCGGCTGAGACGTTTCTTGACATCACAAAAGCACAACTGAGAAGCATCACGCATCTAAAAATAAAAGAAAAAAACATTGACGTCCTAGCTGGTTCAACCTCCGGAGCAGCTGCACACACTTGTATGAAATCTTCTTAAAATGTAATCTTTAAAATCGCAGCTGTATGTGCCGATGATAAACACCCAGGAACACTGAATGGGGTAACGCTGGGTGTAACAGTGCTTAGTCATCCCCGTGACGGGACTCCCCATCCTACCCCACACAAGGATAAATAGCAAAAATGCTGCATGATGCCACATCATTCACCTGGGGAGGATATTTATACTAAGAAGCATAAGGAAATGCTTTTTAAGTGGTCTGATAAAAACGTACCATTCTAGACCCTCACCTACTCAAAACTTTTACAAAAAACAAACATTTTCTATTTTAAGGAGTTGTGTATGGTTGAGTCAGATTGTCCAAAAAGAAGAAATGTTTTTGGTATTTTGAATGGGCACCTAGTAGGTTCCAAAAAAAAAAAAAAAAAGTGCAACCGTGTAATTTTGAAGCCTCAAATATCTGTAACCAGAAAGTGAATAACAACCTTTTGCAAAATGGCATTAGGAAATACCGCCTTAAGACTGGCTGGGTCTGACTCGGGTCTTGCGAACGAGGAGGCTGCACCCCCGTGCGAACCCTGGCCGCGCCGACGGGGAAGCCGAAAGCCTCCGCTCGGGCACGGCAGAGCTCCTCGGGGCAGCCGGCCGGGCCGGGCTGCACCTGCCTCCAGCCCGTCCTAACAGCGGCCACAACGCTCGGTCGAGGGAAGCTGCCCCTGCCCGTCCGCACCGCCGCCCAGGGAGGCCCGGAGCCCGTCCGGGCGTGGCAAAGCGGGGCACGTCAGGTCCCCGGCACCCCGGCGACGCCTGCCCAGGCCCGGGCGAGGCGAGGCGAGGCGAGGCGAGGCGGGCGGTGGTATGATGCGGTGCCGTGCTGTGCTGTGCCGTGCCGTGCCTTAGCCGTGAAGGCAGCAGCAGAGCTGCCGGGCGGGAGCGTGCGGCGGCAGCGGCGGC
>JANHGL010003897.1:12450-55859 GCA_024611195.1 Ceyx melanurus | reverse complement strand
GAGAGCCCCAGCGCTGCCTGCCCCAGTCCTGCACACGGATGGGAAAAAGCCAGGAATATCCTCGGCCCCCCCTCCCAACCAGCGTCAGAAATCAGTAAAGCTGCACCCCGATGGAGGAATATCAAAGGAGCCCCTAAATTGCGAAGGAAAGCGACCATTCGATTAGACAGAATTATATAAACAAAAGCAAACAAAACCCAAACCAAACAAATACACCCAAACCAAACAGAAATAAACCAGACACCCCCCTCCTGGTCAGCGCCCCAAACCAAAAACAATGCATCAAAACTGCTCCAAACAAACACAACCCCCCCCGCTTTTTTTATTAAAAAAACCCCAACACATCCCCAGAACAATCCCCCAAAGCGAGAATCCCTCCACAAATAAAAAAGAAACACCCCCAGAAAAAAACTTCCAAATAATTCTTCCTCAACCAACCCCCTCCAGTCGGGGAGCAGGGAATTGGGGTGCAGAGAGCCCTGGGCTCGGGGCGATGCTCTGAGGACCTTTGGCTGCAGGTGCGGGATTGGGGGTGACCCCAGCCGGGTTGCCCCGTCCCGAGTGCGCGTGTCCCCCAGGGCTGCAGCACCACAGCTGCATCTCCCCCGTTTAGGGGCTCTTCGCTGGGGGCGGGGGGGGCTGCTGTTGGTGCCCCTCATCTCGGTGTGCTCCGCGGGTGTCTGACCTGCGGCGGTGCCGGCTCTGCCCTCGGCTGTCGATGCCCCCTAAGCCGCTCAGCCGGGCGCTGCCGCGGGTGGGTGACGGCCTCGGGGGGCTCCCCGGGGCGCTGCCCTCGGGAATCGCGGTACCCGGCTCTGTGTACCCCTTCCCACCGGCGGTTCGTGGCTTGGGGCTCGTCCCGGGTGGTTTGGAGGGGTGAGGGCTGAAACTGGGTGAAGTTGTTCGCTAGTGTACGAAATGCAGAGTCCCTCCCCCAGATCCTTGGAAGTGCTGCTAAAATTGTGTTTAATAAACATGTGAATAAAAGGATACCAGGGAACCTTGGGGAAAAACCAGAATGTTGTGGGATAGGAGCAGGACAGGCAGGAGCTCTGAGAGGATGGACTGGGGGGGGATGTGTCTCCCCTGCCAGCTGCTGCCAGCACTGCAGGTTCAGGGAGCCTTCACTGGAGTGCTGCCCTGCACTGGGGCTGTGTTGGCCTGTCCCTGGTCAGGGATTTAGGGAAGTTTCCAGGAAAAGGGACTTCTGGGAACTGGGGTGTGCCATTGGAGCCAGGCTGGGGTCCCAGCAGGCAAACCCCAAACTTTCCAGCCCGGGTCAAGTCTTTGATCCCTGACTCTCTGTCTCTGGCTGCAGCTCTGCTCCCACAGGAAGGGTGGTCAATAGGAAGTGTTGCTAATTGTTTGCTAATGGTTGCTAATTCCAGTTTCTGGGCTTGAATGGGGGTCCAGTGTCCTGCACATCACCTCTGGTCTGTATCCTGTGGCTGTTTTTGAAACCCATCCTGTGGGACCATGTGGGTATCTCGCTGCTGTACCTGTGTCCAATAGACAGGGATCTCTGTGCTGGCCCGGAGTGGTTTCTTCCATGGAGTTGCTTAGAGACGGACGCTGGTGAGGTCTGGAGCTGGAAATGTTCCATCTTGGAAACAGGGAATCTAAATTATGCTCTCCTGGTCTCCAAGCTGGTGGCTTTGGGGCCATCCCGTGGGGATGAGAGAGCTGAGCAGCAGCATCGGTCTTCTTCCCCTGTCATGGTCCAGCTGCTTCTGCCAAGCTCGCCCACCCGTGCTGGCTACTGAACAAAGGCTGGGGGCGAGCTGGTACCAAAGAGGGGTGTGTAGCAAGGCAGTGCTGATGAATGCCAAGCACTGTGGATTCGGCTGTGCTAGGGGTGCAGCACTGGCAGTGAACGGGTATGACAGGGTGCAGAGTGAAGTCACAAGCAGTAGTTAAGGTGGCAAAGAGGAGACTGACTATTAGAGATGCAGGACTTCTTGAGAAAGAAGGTGGAAATGGAAGCTGCTTGACTTTCTCTGTGGCAGGAGCACTTAAATATCATCAGGTGGGTGTTGATTGCTGTGGGTTGGAAGCAGAAAGCAATAGTAAGAGACTGAACAGCTCAAGATAGGAATGAGGAGCCACTGAGGGCACAGCAGTGTTTCCCATGGAGGGTGGCCAGCACAGTCCTGAGCACAGCTCTTCTAGTGTATAGCACATACTGTCTGCTGGTCACACAGATGAGCCTGGCACTAGCTGAAGGTATCCCCTCTGCCTGCCAAGGGCTGGAGTCTTGCTGTGATTGTTGCTGACCATATGGACTTGCTGATGTAAGGCATAAAAATGGCTTTTCCGTCATGACTGCAGAGATGTCATCAGGTATCCACCTTCCAGGGGACCACCCCATTCCCCTGTCCTGGCCAAGCCTAAGATGCTGCTTCTCCCAGGAGCTTGCTCCCCATGGGTTCAGCCCACAAGCCACTTTCTTGGAGTTCAGAAGCTGCCAAGCCTGGAACATAGAGAAGAGCAAAGCTGTTGCTCTGTCAGAGCCTCTGCTGGGGGTGCAGTGATGCTAATACACCCTTGGTCCCTCTTTGGTTTTCTTGAGCAACTCTGACCCAGATCCCTAAGAATCTTGAATTGTGCCCTCCTGCTTTGCAAGGACTTGATGCTTCCTTGCCCAGAAGCAGCGGGAGGGAGACCTCTGCACCACATCAGTTCCCTGGGGCCAGCCCCAGTGCTTCCAGTCCCTGCAGCACCTTCCCAGGAGTATGTGAGGGCAGAACCCCACCTCTTTCGAAATGCAGCTTGTGCAACACTGAGACACAGACTTTACTGCCTGTCTGCTGAACAGCTTGCTGGGTCTCAGCTGCTGGCAGAGTGGGGGTCCCCATCGGCTCATTGCACCCTGCCAGGCTGTACCTGGAGTTAGCCTGTGTGAGTGAGCAGCTCATGCAGGTGACCCCCAGCAGCCCATGTGCTGACTGTTTTGCTCTGCACGCTGCTTTGTTTTGGTCTTTTTTTTTCCTCTAGCGGCTCTGATAATACATAGTCATGCTGGAGAAAAATCCTTCCTGAATCAGCTGTGCTGTGTGGAAGGGCTGGCTGTGCCAGCTGGGTGACATGGTTTGTAGAGCACACGGTGAGCATCTGCCCGGGCCGAGCCGTGCGCCAGGACGTGATGCGGAGGTGAAAGGCTCCCTCACCCCCAATCCCTTTAGCCCTCCCGGCCGCTGCTTGTGTATTTTTAACCTTTTTGCTGCGCTAAGCTGCCCGGGGCTGAAGTGTCAGCGGGCACCGGGGAATGCAGCCTCTCGCTGCCTTGCCAAGCCTGGGATTTCAGGATCAGTGGCTCTAATCCTCAGATCCTGAAATACCTTCTTCTGCCGGCGGTGCGGTTGGAAAATTTCAGTGCCCGCGGGTTTAAGCGCAGGGAAGGGGCTGCCCTGACGCCCAGGGACTGGTGCCACGTGGCAGAGCTGCTCTGCTGTCGGGTCAGTACCCGGCCTGCCTGTGATGTCCCTCACATGGTGGCTTGAGATGAGGGTTCCCTATGCTGGGGGGACACTCTCCTGCGCCCTGTAAATCAGGCAGAGAGAGAAATGCTCTGTGGTCGCTGCCAGGTCCAACCTCCTCCTTTTCTCCTGGCAGACCAGTCTCTGATCTGGCAAAAAAAGGGGAATTCTCACCATCTTACATTGTCACTCTCCAGTCTCCAGTTGATAGGGAGAATCCCACTCATAGCTGGGTTTCTGGATCGTCTGTGCTGTTTGTTTGTGACCCTGTGTCTGTCCCTCTGTGCCTTTCTGCACAGAGCTGGCTGTGCCTGGGCACTCGCCAGGTGAGCGGCATGGGGTGGTGACCCACTGCTGCTCTGCAGCTGCCTCCCCTTCCTCTGTAGTGCAAAGCCCATCTCCCCTTGGCCCATGGGGAAAAGGGATCCAGCTGCTCCTCTCCTGCCATCCCCTTTCCTCCCTGGGGAGCTGAACTCCAATGTAAACTTTGGTCCCCCCTGTAGAATCACCTTGGTGGGCTCGGCTGGCTGTGCAGGGCAAGTGCAGAGCAGCACTGCCATCCTCTCCTCGTATCAGAGTTGATTTGGGGTAAGGACCCCTCCATATTCCATATGGATTAGAGTGAGCTGTGAATTCTTTAGCTGAGGTGGAGGAGCCCAGCCAAACTGGCACGATACTCTCACACGGTAGTATGCTTGCATTTTGCCCAGTTGCTGCTGCTCTTTACCGGCAGTTATGGCTCTTAGCTCATTTTTTGGGGTTGGTGGTTGGGTACCTTGTAGATGGCACCCACAGGCTGCTGTTCTGCTGCCAGCACTGCATGTGGAAATGCTGGTGAGGAGAAGGGAATTGTGCCTGGCTGGAGATGACCCTGCACAAAGTGTGACAGTTTCCTATGGAAGTGTGTCGTTTGCTGCTGCAGCCACCACCGTGCCCCCAGAGCTTGGGGCTTCTGAGTTGAAGGTGCAGAAATGGTAGAGGAGCTGGGGCCTTAGAGAAGTGCTGCTTGCTGTGGTCCTTTCCCCTGGGGACAGACGTGACCAGGGCACAGCGTGTGCCTGTTACTGAACCACAGGCTCAGGTACAAAAGCTGCACTGAATCCCAGGTCAGGGCTGGTGCTCTGAGCTTCAAGAGCTCACTTTGCTTTTTGCTTTCTCCTCCTCTTTGCTCTCTGATTTTTCCCTCCTGCCCTGCTGCTGCCATGTGTTACTTCTTCATGACCTGGAGCTTCCCTCTCTACAAATGGTCTTCCAAGCTGTAAGGAGGGAAGAAGAATGCAAGATGAGGTAGAGGGCAACCTGGGTTGCTGTGCCTGCTGGCTGGGATGTTCTGGGCAAGGTGCTTTCACTGCTCAAACTCTTTTCTTGCTTTCTTTTAACTATTCCTATTTAATGACTCTCAATATCATCAATTGAAATTCTGGTTCTTTTTCTCTCTGAAAATCTTCTGCTGTAGCTGCCATTCTAGCAGTGTATTTGGGGAGCCAGCCATCTGGGGTGTTACTCCTGACTGTGTGCAACCCTGCCTGACTTTGGCAGTGGATGTTTATACTCAGAGCAGCAGCGTGGAGAAAGGGAGGAGGCAGGTGTCATGTTGGGGATGGGAATGTTCACTATTTGCAAGTTGTTTCTTACTCCAGTGAGTGTGTCAGTACAGGGTACTGCCCTGGGCACTCCTCTGAACCTGTGGTCATTAGTCCAGTGTCACTGCTGGTCCCTGCCCTGATGCCATCTGGCATATCTGTGATGCTGATACTGAGGGATGCCTCTTCCCAGGTGCAAAAAGGTGATGATGGGGAGCAGCAGAAAGAATGGGAGGGATATCTGTGTGTCTAAGTAGGGCCACCCCAAGGTGTGTTTGGGTCTGCTGGTGTTAGAGGGAACATTTAGGGTGCACAAAACACTTCACGTCCTTGCCAGCAACCCACAAATTCCCACCTAAGACACTATCAAGCTATTAATTCTCAGGCACTGAGGCTAAAATAAGCTGCTTCTGACAACCTCCATCTCTGCACTCCCACTTCTTAAAATTTTAAAAAGGACTTGCACAGCTCTGATCAGTGTGGACGCAGCAGAGAAGCCAGTGGCAAATGAGCAAACCTTCTGCACAAGAGCTTGGCCAGTACAACCTCCCTGAGGGCCATGGAGTCAGAAGGAAGGGACCTTCCTTCAGGGCAGAGCTGACCAGGGACCTTCGATGGTGCTGCTGGGTGTGGTGGGCATGACAGGTCCTGACTTGTGCCCTTGTTGTTGTTGGTTGCCTGTTTTGTGTGGGTTTGTTGTTTGGTTTTTTTGTGGCAAGACATGTGTAACTGTCCTCTTTTTTCTGCAGGACAGAGTCATCAACCTAATTGTTGGGGGCTTAACATCCTTGCTGCTCATAGTAAGTATCCCCCACCCCATCCCCTACTTCATGCCTTTCTAAGAAAACCAGAGTTCCTCCCCAAAATAAGTGGTGAAACATCATTGACTTAACAGGTTGTGGTTTGGGGCCCAGGTTGTCATTTTGGGGCATAGCTGTCTTCTGAAATTCTCTGACGAGGAGAATACTTTTCTTCTAGCCATGTTTTAAGACCTGGCTGTGCAATAAAAAGACCCAAGTCCACGGGCAGATTGTCCATCCCAGCTGAACGTTGGACTGGGTGCGATGACAAAGTGCTTATGGCCCAGGAGAACATTTGCTTCTCTTTATTTCCTTCTCTTTGTTATTTATTTCCCTCTATTTATGGCTTACAGAGTTTTCCCCAAGTGTGTCAGTGTTTCTGTAGCTGTGCTTTCCCAGGCTTCACTGACACTCCCAGTGCCAGTGACTGGAGAGCGCTGGTTCTGCAGCCGGTGGCAGCAGCGGCACCTGCGAGCCGAGGGGTTGGGGGTAGTGGGGAGAGCCAAGGTGCCAGCTGGTGGTGGAGAGCTTGGCTGAAGGGATGCTCCCACACAGGCAGCGTGCACCCCCATGCCTGCTGCCTTTCTGGCTGCTCGGAGGGTGATTTTCAGCAACAGAGCAGCAAAGCTTTCATCATGTTGGGTTGGAGTTTTTTCTGCCTTTCTTAAGTCTGCGCTCGCATCAAGGTGATTTTCCTTTGGAGTTTTACATTTCCCTCCAGCTCTTCACAGGGTGGGAGTAGAAGAGCAGAGCTGGGCAGGCAGAGCTGGGTGTGAGGGTGGTGGTAATGCCAGTGCTAGGGTGAACCTCCTCATCACAGCTCTGGTGCCAGGCCAGAGCAAAGTCTTCAGCTTTGTTTTCCTCCACACAGGTCACTCTGATCAGTGCTTTTGTCTTCCCGCAACTACCTCCAAAACCTGTGAATATATTTTTTGCTTTTTGCATCTCCTTGTGTTGCATTTCTGCTGGCATACTTGTGAGTACCACCGTGTTGGCCATGTGGGCTTTTGAGTCTGTAAGGATGACCTGGTTTTTTTACACTGTCCTAGAGAAGCTTTCCTGCCTCCATAAAACAGGTTGATGGTGGAAGAGTGGTCCCCAGTTCAACCACCCTACCCCTTTCCTAACAAAGCTGACAACTGGTGTGGTCATAGCTCACCTGGAGCTCTCCTTTCACAAGCAGTCAGCCTGGCTTGGGATAAGCTCGTTGCCAAGTCGTGTTTGTGTCTTCCTCCAGCATGCCAAGGCAAGGGGTGGCATTTCTTAGTAGTAGTTAAGAAAACTATTGTGACTCAAAACTTTGTCTTCTGTAGTCAGATGAACCTGGGTTGTTTTAAAGACAAACCCAATAGATCTCAAAGTGCCAGTTCAGTCACCCTGGGAAGTTCCCTCAGAAGTACCTGGCATTTTACAATAATACAAACTCCTTCTCTCTTCCAGATCTACTGGTATCGACAAGGAGACCTGGAACCTAAATTTAGGAACCTAATATACTATATATTATTTTCTATTGTCATGTTATGTATATGTGCCAACCTGTACTTTCATGAAGTGGGTAAATGACGGACTCTGGGAATCCCCAGTGGTGGTGCCACTGTCAGGCTGCTTCCAGCTGAAGGCATTCCCATGAGGACAGCCAGCCTGAGAGGAAAGAAGTGGGTTGTGCAAGGACAAATCAGTACATGATTTTCATGTAAATGTATATGTAATGTCCCTCTTGGTGGGGAGAATTATTGCCATAAGATGTGACATTCTGCTTTTTTTTGAAGAGCTACTGTTGCATTTAATGAACATTCCAGTCGTACTGATGTTTCAGAATGGCACGAGCTTTTTCATTTTGGAAAAAAAAAAAAAGCATTTTTTTATTACTGTACAAACAAACTGCAGCATTGCAAGGTTCTGTAGCAGTGTAATAAATAAATGGCATCTTACAGTTACGTAAGACAAATACTCTTTATTTTGTTTAAACTGAATATACAATTATTTCTGTTCCCTAGGCAACCATTTGAAACTACAACTTATTTTTTCACATTAACAAAACCACAGACTGAAAAAGACCAACTCTTGATTATGAAGAGCTAATTACAGAAATAAATAAAATAATTTATACATGAGTCTTTATTTTCTATAGCTTTATTTTCTGAATCCCTAGCTAACAGGCTGCTGGTTCAGCCTAGTGTCTGTTTCAAACCCTTGAATGTAGGAAATAATTGGCTTCCTTTGCCTCAGGGCCCTGTGCCCATTTTCTCACAGAGCTGTTTCTCCAAGACTTTTGCCACCTCCACACCACCCCCCATCTCCTGCCTTGCTGCATAAGTCACCTCTGGAGAGGTGGCTGGTAGTGTCATGTAAACAGCACGAGAGAGAAATGTTTCAGCCTACTCACAACAATCTTCATTACAAGCTTGTGGGGGGAGGCTGGTGGGTCCCAGGAGCTTCCCTTTCTCATAGCCCTTCCCTTTTTATTCAGCTTGCTGTAGTGATGAAGAAAAAAAAAAAAAGGAAAAAAAGATTTTCCACAAGTGATCTCTGAGCTCAGTCCATTGCCAGCAACGGACTCCTCAGGACAAACAGCTCAGGCAAGTCCCATAAGCATCTGTGCCCTTCCTCCTATGCTGTGGGTGTACTAAGGAGCCAGCTGAGATGGGAATTCAGACCATCTCTGTGGTGCTGCCCATGCTCCCTGAAGTCTCTGATGGAATACATTTCTTCCTGAAACGTAACAGTCTCTTTCTCCATGTATGACCAGAGTCAGTAAGTGCAGAAATCCTCACCCCTTCTTCATGACGTGTGTGCAAACTACTTCTTGCTGCAGCACTAAGAGGCTACAGTCCAGAGTCCTTGACTTGAGTCCAGTTTTCCAGCTGTGCAGTTCAGCACCCCAGGAACAGGTCAGGTGGGAATTGGCCCCATGGCTTCCAGCAGGGAACACTGCAGCAGGGGCCCCTCAGAACACTGAACACCCCAACACCTTGGTTTGGCTGCTCTGAAACCCTCTGCACAGAGGGAAACAGCTTGAGCAGAGAAGGTGCCACTGTAGTCACTTCAGACTGGAAGTTTCTGTCCAAAGATCCTGGCTGCCTGCTTGCTTTGGAAAGGTGGCCCAGGGTTGTAGCTAATTTCACAATGCAAACATGGTCAATAGAAAACGGACATGATTACTGCTGTTCAGTGACAGCTCACTAAATCTTCAACATCCTTGGAATCTTCTGAGTCAGGACTGCCCAGTGATGAGCCAATAATGTGGGAACCATCTCCGTGATGCTGTAGAATAGGATCTGTCAAGAGAAAAATCACATTAGAACTATTATTTCCCGTGCCATTGTAGCAACATATAAAATACAGACTTGGGAGACAGAAAATACAGCCTGGAATGTTAACCAGTTTTAAGTAATGTTGCTGAAAGTTGGCAGTTCTCAATTTCTAGTTTCAAGGTAAGCTGCAGCTAATATGGATGCAAGTGGTGTGGCTCAACATTTAGATTAATCAGGTATTACTTTATCAGGCCTAGAGCTGACCCTCTGATGACTCTGCAAGGAGATCTTTTCACAGGAAAAAAGTATTTGTTAGGTGGAGCAGTGGGAGAATTTATCTGTGCTGCTACCAAGTCTGAGATGACCCTTGGCACTGGCAAGTGTGGCACAAGCTGGCAAGCTCTGCCAGGTGAGTGTTGTGTAAACCCCCAACAGCCCAGCCCCTCACCATGAGAGGCATCAAGTGAGTAAGAAATTTCATCCAAACACCAGGCATAAAGAAAAGCACATTAAAGAAAAAGTTACTTATTAGCCCAAGTGTATTAACTCAAGGCTGAAGGGTGATGGAAACAGCTCAGCAAGTGACAAAGCAGCTGCTGTTCCAGTGCTTTTCCCACAAGGTTAAGTGGAACTTTCTTCTTACCAGTTGGGTAACCAACTTGGGGTTTCATAGCAACAACATGGAGAATGATTTAAGGGTAAGCAAAGGTCTGTAAAGCATTCTTTACAGGAACAGAAGTGCCACTGCTTTAATGAATACAAACTCAGCTATGCAGGGGCTGTCCTACCTGTCAGCGTTGTCAGGGGCAAGACTGATTCACTGTCTATATCATCTGTTGCCTGGATAAAGCCATGGGAAGAAGGAACAATAAGCACAGTCTCGTCGTCTATTGTAGGCTGATCAACTTGTCCTTCTATCGTTGGAGAATCCAGGTCCTGCTCAACACAGAAGAACAGGACATGAGAATGTACCCTTGGAAGCATAAATGAACAACACGCTGTGCTCAGTCATGCTCCCCAGTAAGCAGTAAACTCCCTGGATGAATTTCTCTCTTTGAACTGAAATGTCAGCATCTGCGCTAGTTTACTGCAGCATTTATAGGATGTCTTTCATCCTGGTGCAGGCATCTAAAAAACAAGATCAGAAGAATTGTATTCTGTAAGCAATATGAGGGCAGGGGAAAGACTGCAAGGTGGTGATGTTTTCAGTTAAAGTTTTGTCTATAAAGAGGATTAATTAAACTTTGCTGTCTGGATGTTCTGAGATACTGAAGCAACACCTTCATAGTACTTACCAGCTGCACAAATGCCAGAGCTTTACCTGAACTTAAGTTTCACAACTTCTGTGTCAAGTTTTAACTACTGAAGAGAGTTCAAAAGACCCATTTGAACTGCTGTGCCTTGCCTGCCCTGGCAACTTGTAGGTTGGCTCCAAATGTTTTTAGCTGAACCTCATTATGTCAAAAAATTATCATACTGGTTCATTCCAGGTCCAAGATGCCCCTGCTCTCTTCCAGTCCTGTAATAGCTGCTGCTGCCTCTTCCCTGGCTCCAGTAGTACTGCAATGGCAGTAATTCATCTGCCTTACTCAAGTGCCACAGCACACTGGCAGACTCCTGGTTCTGCAGAGGCAGTGAGAACACATCCTAGATAGTACTGCCAGAATAAGCAGGGTTATTTTGATTCAAGTTTTGTATGTAATGTGCCTAAGGTTTGTTCCCACTGTGGTGCAGAACACCAGCAAATGTTGCCAGCGCAGTGGAAGGTACCCGGATTCATTGCTGCTTTCAGGGGGAGCAGGAAATGTTTGGGAGAGGTTATAGCCCTCTGTTCAAGAAAATCCTGTACTTTCTCCACCTAGTTTAGGAAAACTTGCTTCACTACATAGTTTCACAATTTTTTTCCAAAGGCAACTCCCTGCAAACCCCTTCCCTGGTGCTGCTGAAGAGGAGCTGCTAACCTGTGTTGTTAGAGTTGGTCTGAACACAGATGTTTGTGCAAGGTACAGTCACACAGACTGCAACAGCAGCTTCTGCTGACACCCCACGCAACCTACCCTGGAGAATCTGTATGTTGGGAGCCTTGAAACTGGGAAGAGGAGGTGTGAAAAACCATAGCAGCCATTGTGGCAAATGGGCACCTTTCCCAGCCAGAAATAATGCAACTCTGCAGCAAGAGAGCCTGCTTCCCACTACCCACAGTGCCAATGCAACACACTGCATTAAAATAACACTTAAAATAAAGAACAAATCAGGCATGTCTTTCTGAAGTAACTTTTCACTTAAAATCACTCACAGACAGTTCACTATTTCCTAGAATTTAAATACATGTCAAACTGAAAGCTGACTACAAGTCTCAGACAAATTAGAATTATGAATCCAGTTTCTCTGTATAGAAAAAAAAGTTTTAGTATCTCTTTCTATCCTGCTAGCCATTAATGATTTCTGCAAAGTTCTATTAGGAACTAGGTTTATAGCAGAAGTTTACTCATTCTACCTCAAGAAGCTGAATTTTTAAACAGAGCAGAAAGCTGATGGGCTGCCTCAGGTTTTGAACATCTTATCCCAGCTATGTCAACTACCAGACAAGAAAGAGGCAAATGGAAGAATAATCCCCAGCTCTGGATGTATCCAGGCTTCAAATGCTGCTCCAGTAACAGACTGTTGGGATGTACAAAGATCCTCCTCTTTGTAAAAGCCTAGTGGATCTACAGTGTCTGTTACAAAGTTTCTCAGACAAAGCATATCAATAGTGTATCCTCAAGGCTGAGAATGCAGAATTACAGCAACTGTGGAGCTCAGGGTTTTAGAGAACAGGATGGAGTTCTTTGAATCTAACTCATCTCTTCCCACAGTCTAACCTAATCAATCTTCTAAGGAAAGATGTATTTTCTACCCATTACAAAGAGTTATCTTTTTTAGCATCTTCATTTTCCTTGAATTACTCATTATTGTAGTTCCAGCAACTGAAAGATGGAGGAATTCAGTATAAGCAATCCAAATGCCTGAAATAATCTGTACAAACTCATTTCTGCATCTCACTTGTTGGAGTTGAATGAAATTGAGGCCAGAGAGAGAAATAGCATCAATATTTCAATATGCACCACAGTTTCTATTTCTGAGGACTTGTATTAAACTTATTACTCCAGCTAAGTATCTGTGAAATTGGAATTTGAAGTATGTTTATTAGATGTGTAGAGCAAAAGCTAAATACCTCACCTCACTTGCTCAGTGGTCTATCTACCTGTGAACTACGTGTGCTGGACAATTAACCTAGTTTAGAGCAACAGCATCAAACAGTAATCAGATGAAGGTGATTGTTAGTGTCACTAACATTCCTGCTGTGCGCAGTCATCATGCAAAAGTACCCTGAGAAGTGACACAACTCCACAGCTACTGAGGTATTCAATGCTCCAGACAAAGTCAATAAAGCCTTAGTACCAAATTAAATGCTGTCACTGTCACACCCCTAACATACTAATGAAGCTCACTGATAGAGGGTCTGAACAAAATACAGACTACCATGTACGTGATGTAATACCTTAACATAAAGGGCAAAGATGCAATGAAATCATTCTCCACACAGATAGATAGAGGGGAACATGAAGTATCATGCACTCCCTTACCTCAGTAACATAAGCGCTGGGTAGATCAGAGTGAGAATCCTCTCCTTGTTTCAGGCTGGCATCTGCAATCTCCTCCTCAGCTCTTACCATAACTCCATCCATCAGCTCACTGCTACTCCTGCTGCTGAATTTGGAGGCATCATCTTCATTGTAGGCTGACTGCTCTTCATCACTCAGCTTGGACTGATGGATATCATCTGGGAAAGTGTTTGTTTCCAAGGTATCAGGAGGATCTGTCAGGTCAGCTGACTGAATATCCGGATCTACAGCAAGTTCTGCCTGAGTGACAGAGGAGGAGACGCCCTCGGCAGCCACGGTGCGGATGATGACGCTCGGCGTGTGGCACTGCACTGTCACATTGTCACTGGTGTTCAGCAGATGTTCTGGCTGGAAGCAGCATTTGCAAAAGACAAAACCCCAAAACCATCAGACTTTCCTCCAAGAAAATTAAATCTATTAATTAATAGATTAAATTTGGTGTCGGCTATTCTCTAAGTCACAAATAAATAATATGAAAAAGGGAACTGTTCAGGTGAGGATCACCACAGATTTATAAGATATTTTTTCCCCTGAATTCTGCATCACTTTTGTTATTCAGTCTCATTTGCTTCCTCCTCCTTCCCTCTAATAAAAAGCGATGCTGTAACATACAAGTTTTGTGAACACCAATATTAGATTGCAAGAGTTAAATGGAACTATCTGGATACCACAGTTCTTTGTTGTGCTGGGAGACCAGCCACTAGATGGAGACATCCCGTTCAGCCACAGTAAGAACTTCAGTCGCTTCCAGCACTCACAGTTCCCTCCCAGCGCTGCCCAAGCACCTACCGACAAGGCGTGAACGATGATCTGCTCGGGAGAGGCTGGGGCAGCAGCAGCAGCTGTCAGGGTCATGGTCGGGCTGGTGGTCAAGGTCAGGGGCAGCCCTGGGCTCGAGCTTGTCTGCAGTAAGTAGGTACCTGGGGTTCCAGTTGGCTGGAGATGGAAAGACTACAAAAGACAGCCCAAGGTTAACAGCTGAACACGCTGCCTTCCTGGCCCACACCCTGTCCTTCTTTCCATGAACTGGCCCTGCTTATAACTCCCCTGGAAAACAATCAGATCCAATCCCTACTGCAGTTACTGCTGTACTGCACTCAGGCATCCCCAGCCTCAGGCTACCAAGACAAGGCTGAGAGTGAAGCAGGATGGTATTATGCTGTACAACAGCAGGTGAGAAAGGAAGAAATTCAACTGACTCTAACACTGAGATGAAAGAGAAACTGTGCTGTAAATTACATTACAATGGAACTGAGTCCCTACTTGCCAGGAGATTCCTGTGGCTCTGTTATGTCAGATTTCAATAACAACCAAAAAAAACCAACCCAAAAGCACAAAGGAAAACTTCACAGCACTAAGGCATTAAGACAGATTTAATGGTAATTCACTTTTTACTCCACAGCCCTAATGAATTACACCTTTAGAAATACATTTTGCTTGGAACTTTTTAAGTTTTTAATCTCTCAACTTCCTCTTTCCATTTGAGAACTACTTTTCTTTTTGGAAATGCACAGTTCCATAGTCTGAGAAGTATCTGTGCTTAAAAGAAAAAAACCACAGTATCAAATGCCAGGTCTCTGTTACTTACTGGAAGAATCTCAAAGGTCTGTAATGTTCCACTGTTCAGTGTTATTGTCTCAGAGTCAACAGTAGCAGTGGGGGAATCGGTTGAGGCTGCAAAGGAGGAAAAAGAAAAAGGAAGTATGTAAACCAAAAAGTTTCAGCCCTGCAGAGAGCATAAAACACAGTAATTACTACATAGCAGAGTACTGTTAATTCCAGTGATAAAAAGAAAACTGGCTGCAGTCCTAATGACAGGGCTGTCTAATTGGTACCCAAGTTACAATACTATTTAAAGACATCATTCTACCATCCAAAAGCATGAAAAAAAGTATGATTTTAGTGCACAGGAATAAAAGCAGGCAAATAAAATTATCTAACGTGATTTAATTACTTTTGTGCTTACAATGGGTGTCCAATTATTTATGCAATTATCTCCATTAATTCTATAAGTAATGAAGAGAAGCACTGAAACCAGTTTACATATCAGGCTTTTGAAGATCACCAGGTAAAAAAATGGCTTGTACCCAAACATTTGTAAGACATCAAAAAACCTATTCAGAACTATAATAATATTTTTTTTTTCCTCTAAAAACCTCAAGAGTTCCAGGAAGTTGGAGGAAAACTGATACTTTGCCTGGAATTATCTGGTAATTCAATAAATAGCTAAAGGGCAAAAGACTTACATGATGACAGTACTGCTCCAAGAACTGAAAACTTGGCCACCTCAGACTGAGAGGCTTCAAAGTAGAATGATTTTGGTCTCTTAAGAAGATACAAGCTCTGATTTTGAAGCTTTTCTTGCTGTTGTGGCATGTTTACAGTTTCCTGATGAGATTTGCTGGCAGCTGGATAGTGGGGCCTGTCTTACCTAGATGGTTATGTTCATAAAGGCTGCAGGAATTACCCCTTTGAAACCTTGAGCCTTCTATCAAATGTGGGTGTCAGTGGCCTATAGGTTCAGTTCTCAGGGGATTGAGAAAGTCTCAATACAAAATTCACTTTGATTACACCAACAGCAGCCTAACTGGGGAAAAGGCTTCTCAGGCAGAGGGGGAAGGTGACAAAATAACCATGACAGGGTTCAATTCAGAAAGGATCACTCATCAAACCCAATAGCTTTGGCCAAGCTTGGCTGCAAGTCTGAGCCCACTGACATATTACAATAGGAGTTGATAACTTGGTTTGTGTGTCAATCTAATTAAAAAATACATCAGATAAAATAAAGATGACACTTAATAAACAGCATTAAAATAGGCTAATCTAATGAAATTAGAAACAGAAAATTGTTTACCCAATGCCTATCTAGTCAGTCTGAAGAATCAGTTCTTAGACTAATTACCTTATTTTGTAATCAAGACTGAAGCACCAGATTTTCCTAATAAAATTCAAAAATGACAAACAGTGCAAAGTAGAATAAAATGGAGATGACAGGCTGTATATGGGGTAACTGGACTGGAGTGACTGGACTTATTCAGTAAGATTAGTTACAAAAACAAGCAATAAGCTCTACAATCAAAACAGACCTCATAATAAATGCTTGATATTGACCAAAGTTCATCCTTATGAGCATGGGAAACACCAACTTAGAAACACTAATTAGAGTAAGATCATCAGCTGAACGTCAGTGTGACTTGGCAGTCAACACCTTCCAGACAGTCTGTGCCTAGAAATATCAGCATAATAAAGACCTAGATGAGAAAAAAACATTATATATGTTTCCTTCATCAGACCTTAGGGAAAAGAGAGTATGTATTTTACACCAGGAGATCATGTACATGATACTCATTGCTCTGGACAAGGGCCACCAGAAGAAACTTAAGGAATAAACACATGTATAGACTGCATCTTCCTGAAGAGGCTTGTGTACCAAAGCCTTTTCTAAGAAAACATTGCACAGCAAGCTCTAGACACCAACAACCCCTATGTCCAGGAGCTCCAATTGCAGCTTTTTGTTACCACTGTCACAACAATACCTGCATTTACCTAACAAAGTTAGAGAAGGGTAAATGGAACCCAGAAATCCATAATATGAATTTATAGTGAGACCAAAGCAGAATTACTACAATTATTTAGGACATGCCCAGCTCATCTTCACCACCTTAACATCAGAAAGCTCAAAGTTTCATTAGCTAGAGGACAGAAAGTTGTTCATTTCAGCTACTTACAGACATGTGTAATCTGGACTGGAATCTGCAAAGCTGCCATGGGGCTGGGGGAGCTGCCTGTGTTCTCCTCTAAACGAGCCACTCGAATCTGCACGTGCTGAACCCCTGAGCTGGAGTTGGTGTTTGGCAATCCACCTCCGGGTTTGCTCTCCGAAAGCTGGTGCCCTGGGTTGTTTTTTTGGTTCTCATGGAGTTGTTTAAGACCCTTTATCAGCACTGAGAGAAAAAACACTCATGCTAAAGCATGCTGAAGAAGCACATTTGAAATGCTGCATTTGAGATTCATTCAAGATGAAAAAAGTAACCAAAATCCTTCTGAATTTGGAACCTTAACAATTTATAGAGATATATGAACTAGAAGTTTAGCACATACACAAAACACATTTATAGTCAACTACTGGAATGTTCTGGATTTTCTCAAGGAATCTAAACAATCTAATATGCTTGCAAAAAGAAATAGAAAAGCTCATAAAATTTGGGCCTCTCTAGAAACATATATGCTGTACTCCAAGTCAGTTCTCAATGTGTCCAGGGATGAGGCATCCTCCACCACCACTCCAGGTAACCTGCCTTCTGTTCCTGACAGTTGCCACATTTTGTCTGAGGAAAGACTGGAGCCTGTTGACTCAGTGGTGTATTTATATTATAAATTATTTGATGCAACAACTGCCTATTAATATGTGGTAAGTGTAACAGGGCTACCCACTCAACTGCAGCCTCCAGGTATGACTAAGATATAACCACAGTGAACACAGCAAAAGTGTCCATTAAATTATACCTTTTATTATGACATAACTCCTTGATTTTTTTCCCCTCTCCACAAGTCAGAGAAAAGGAGGGATGAGAGTCACAGAGACTGAAATCCCTTTTGGCTCAGGCACTAGGTTTCTCTAACCAAGAACAAGAAAATGCTGGGAGAAAAGTATTTGAGGAGCTTCTTACTGATTCCTCCCCTCCTCTCCATGCAGCTAGTAGTAGTTCTGCCTTCACCTACAGCTAAGGTTCAGCACCTCATACAGGTTATATTTTAACATTTTCAAGAGAACAGATCTAACCTGAGCTGACACTGTTTGGCTGCAGATACATATCCTCTTCCACCTGAAGAGGTCACTGCCCTCCATACTAAAAATCATCATCATCTGAGATCTGCCAGCTGAGCTGCTCATATATGTGCTCTCCCTTGAGCCACAATGAGGGGAGTTGGCAAATCTACTCTCTAGCTGTACCCAGAAGCTTGGGTTGTTTTGACTGCAACATTAAGGATTGCTTGTTGGAGCAATTCAGCCAGCAGATCCAAGGGGCCAGAAACCTCCAGCCGAGGAGCAATGTGCTCTTTGGCCAGCAGTGCTGTGAGTAGACAATAAAATGCAGCCTTATTCCTTCAAGGTTTGTGAAAGGAGCTTTCAGAAGAGAAGTGCAGGGGTAGCACCTTACCAGGGAATGAAACATCTTTGTGGTTTGCAATCTGTCTTTTAATGGTCCACCATTTACTCCGGAGCCACTGTGGTGAGCGGACGCTACTCCAGCCTTCAGCCAGTAAATCCCAGTTGATGTCATTTTCATCAGAAACTTCCAGTTCTGCTATCCTGGCAGGATACAGAAAATATTTCCCTGTTAGAAACCGTCCCCAGAGTGGGAGGGGTGGTTCATGCTCTGGCATCCTCACCCCAACAGCAGCAAATGCCCTGCTAGTGAACAGGCCACCACAGGGGTTTCCAGGGCACCACGCTGCCAGAGTCAAGCAGAATCACAACCAACAGAAGGTGGACTAGACTTCCTAGACAATCCAGCCCATCTCCATGCCATGCAGGATTATTCTCCTTATCTACATGTGCACTGGGACTTTGATGAGATTATTGTGAAGCATTCCAAATGATGGCACTTGCATCTCTTCTCTTTGGAAAACCATTCCCCAAACACATCTCCAGGGAAGGAAATACTTCCCTAAATTCACTCTGAACTTTCACTTAATTAATTTCATGTTATTTACTTCTGTTTTGTCCTAAATAACACTCATCCATCCTTAACACAGAATCACAGAATGTTAGGGGTTGGAAGGGACCTAGAAAGATCATCTAGTCCAAGCCCTCTGCCAGAGCAGGATCACCAAGATCAATACACATCTTTGCCTCCTCTCAGATGCTTCTTAGCCAAAGCAGATGAAGTTAACTGCAGTATTAAACAGTTCCTATTAATCAATCCCATCAGACTCTCCAGGTAAGAGACAGTCTTCACTTAATTTGGGCAGATGTTATGCACTCTGGATTTTGCCAGAATCTGTTTGAATACTCTAACAATTTCTGCATTGACTCCAGCTCACCAGTAACATGGAACATATGAAAGAGAAGTTAACAGTGAGAGAGGGGAAAAGATTTTTTGTGAAAGTTAGGAAAAGTTCTCTTTACAAACCAAGCAATAGCACTGAACACTCTTGCTAGCCAAGAAAACCAGAAAAAAAACAAAAACAAAGGGAAAAAAAAGCTCTCAAAACCATCTCTGCAAGGTAAGGTAAGGATATCTGGACAAACCAAAACAGATACCACTTGTACAGAAATACTGAGATTTATAACCAGTACATTCTGGAATATGGAATCAGGTTCCTCATTTTGAGTTCATGTCAAAGAGCTTCAGTAAGTTAGTGAATAGGATATTGCTTTGTAAATAGTGTTTAGATTCCCTGTATGTCTTGGCTTTTTATTCCCACCCAAAACTATCAACCCACAAAAATCCACTGGCTAAAAAGCCTGAGTTAAAGGCATTCAAAATGGGAGGAGGACTGGAGAGAGCAAAAGATTTCCAAAGTTACTACCAGGATGCCAGTTCAAATGTACTTAAAGATGCTGAAATCCACTCAGTGTTTGGTGGCCTACATGAAATTAATTTGCAGCCTTGGTTTAGTTCTTTGCAGACAAGATATCCACATCACAGAAACCACCACCACACTTGACCCTTGTTGGTCATCTCAACAGAGAGGCCAAGGACTGAACGGGCAGGGAGACTGAACTACCCTCCAGTTAAGGGTTAAAGCACATTGGTGGGGCAAAGTGTGGGGAGCTGGCACGGGTGCTGCCTGTGCTGTACCTTTTCTGTGGAATAAAGAAGACTTCAGTCTCCAGGGTTTTCAATCTGACACCTTTCACGAACACTAACATTCACTAAAAAAACAAAACACAAAAAATATGTTCAATAATAAATCTCTGGGAACTGTAAACACAGCAGTGATTTCTGGAGGGTTCTAGAGGTTTTAGTGTCTAAGAAACCAGCACAGTGGACCCCAATGGAATCCTGCTAGTGTCATGTACCACGAATTTTTAAGAGTAACTAAAATAACAAACCTCAAGATCAGATTTATTTCATCTTCTTTGGTCCACTCAGTGCCCCCACTTTGCTTCCAGTTGAGATAGTTGAGCCATTTAGAGCGACACTGCTTTTCAGAGCGCGTCCCGACCCGTTCTGCCACGGCAGCCCACGACACACCCTGGGTGACAATGTCACCTGGCTCTGTGCTAGTGAGCTCGTGCACTACTTCTGCTAGTCTTTTTTCTTCTTTCTCTGTCCACTTTCCTGAAAGACAGAAAAGCCCTGCAACTTAACTAACAGCAGATGCCTGTTCTAATCTGTAACATGTCAGCAGACATTTATCTTCAGTGCTCAACACCTCATTCCAGATGCAATAATGAGTTGTGAAGACTTAACTAGTTTTACTTACTAACAATGTAAATTACATCTGTTCTTGATTAACAAATGCATAATTCCATTTTTTTTCTGCCAAATTTCTTTCTGTTCTTCTCACACATGAATGAAGCCACACAATCCTTATAAAATACTGACCAAAGCAAACTGGTCTAAGCTACCTGAGCTGTATTAGCTGCAGTAAATTAACTGTGCAACAATTTAGCATACAGGAATTACTTGAGGTCTGACTAGATTTTCCTTCCCTTTAAATATATACACAACAAAATAATACTATACTCCTAAAGTGCACCTGCCTCTTAACTGACACCAAATATACAGTGTGTATTTATGAACACTAAACACAAGGGGAAGTCCTTTTTCATCCACCTCAATAAAATACGCTCCAGTGGCTCAAACGTAGGACAGGTAACGGACTGCAAACCCAGTGTTCTGCTCTTTAGGAAGTGAACCTGGACAGACGTGTACCAAATACATTCTAAGGACATCCCCACACTTTACACTAAGCTCCTCAGGTCTGAGAGGCAGAGGTGACCCCAGGTTCCCCTCACCTGTGTTGCAGGTGTCCTTCATCAGCCTGCAGCGATCCTTGACCGAGGAAGCACTTCTCCCCAGCGCGGCTCCTATGGTGGCCCAGTCGTTCCCGTGCTTGATCCTCAGCCTGAACAGAAGCAGCTCATCAGCACCTTACCCACTTAGAAGATACCAAAATACAGAATAGGATCTAACAAAAACAGGATCACTGAGCAGTTTACAGGATTAAAGACAGAATGGGAGGCACTGTGACACTACAGCATTCATGTTTTCTGTTACCAATGGAGGCTTTTTGGGCCAGCTAAGTTTGTACTCATGTATAAAATGCTTAATATCGGTCTGTCTTGCAGGAAGGTTGTGGGGCTTAATTTTTTTTTTTAATTTTTACCCTTTACCTGCCACTTTCCTTAGAAATAATCTTTACTCAGGCTTCCTAAAAAAAAGATAATTTCTGTTTTTTCACAAAAAAACAGTAAATGCTGACTGTGCTTGTAAAAATCTGAAACACTGCTCATTTCAACAGAAGGCTTGCTTTAGAACTTTGCTGCTTTTTGCTTATCTCAATACACATTAGAAAAT
Organism: Ceyx melanurus; assembly: GCA_024611195.1. Taxonomy (NCBI): domain Eukaryota; kingdom Metazoa; phylum Chordata; class Aves; order Coraciiformes; family Alcedinidae; genus Ceyx; species Ceyx melanurus. The sequence goes on along the minus strand of JANHGL010003897.1, from coordinate 34,547 downwards.
TTTTAAAAAGCAATGCAAATGTTTAATTTCTCTTCAATTTAGTGACCGCCATTTTCTGAGAGATTTGGAGCAGTCACTTTTCCGTGACTGCATGTAATAAATCCTGTAAAAACTACTCAAGCTACTAAACATAAACAAGGTGGTTGTTAATAAAACTACTTACTCTTTAAGCTTTTCAATTTCCTCAGGAGTATACCTAAGCAACAAGTAAATAAAGAGATATTATTTTAAACAGAAAACATAAGGCATAAACATTTTTGTTTTGCTAACCACACAGTAAACATTTAGTAACAAGATATTAAGGAAATTCAGCTGTAAGAAACAATTTGACTGCTTTAAAAGAGTGTGAAGAACAAATGCCATTTTCCACATTACTGTATTTCTAAGATGATTTGGTCTAACATTCCTCCCATTTGCCAACAAAATTTCTCACTGTTGGCCATCTTACTACTAAGAGCAGAATTATAAATTTATGCATTAATAAAATAAACAGTTCTCAAATAAACAGCTCTATTTTTCCTTCCTGTCTCAGCTCACCATCACCATAAGGCTGACTTTTCATAAAACAAAACAAAACAAAAAACAGCATCAAGGTGGTATTTTTAATTTTCAACTACTTTAAGACTAAAATCTAACTTCAGCACTTCTGGCTGGTGCCATCCCCACTGCTTTCCAGATGGGCAAACGAGGGGCACAGAAACAAAGATCAATCAACTAGAAAGAAACTACATCTCAGCAGATACATGCTTGCAACAAAATTGTCTATTCAAACCAGCATCTTCTCTGCACTTTTGTTTTGTTTTGTTGTTGTTGTTTTGTTGGGTTTTTTTTGTTTTGCTTTTATTTTGTTCTGTTTGGTTTTGGGTTTTTTTCTCTAGTTATGGATACCATCACTTTCACACAACTACTCTAAAGACTGATCAACCAGAATTCAGCAGAGGTGACCTGACTAGGAAGAGCCAGGCCTCTCTGGTCTAGAATTTCCTGTCTCACACAGAAATGTCAAACATTAAATACATGCCCCTACTCATACCAATAAAACCATGCAGCATTAGAGGTTTTCATACTTTCCAACATGGTTTCTGTCATCATACATGCGAAGGACTCTTCTGTAGACAGCAAAGAGAGGCCGATTCAGACCCCAAGCTATTGTCCTGTAAAAATCTTTTCTTTCGTCTTTTGACATTTCAAATATAATTTCAGTGGCATCTTTTATTCCACGGGCCTAGAAGAAAGCATTTGTAAAAAAATGTACTGAGGAAAAGCACTGAAAAAAAAATCCACAAGAAAACACCTTAGAGAAAGTCTCCAAGAAACCAAGGAGCAGAACATTTAAGAACTGAAGCCTAGCAAGGCATTATGTAACTGTGTGAATCTCAAATCATACAGGCTGAAAGCAAAACTGAATATTTATGAATTAGCTACCTCAAAACAAACCCTTCAACACTAGGTTTTGAGTTGTTTTTGTTTGGGTTTTTTTTACACCAGAGTCCAGGTAGACACAAAAGCTCTAACTTTCATTCACATGTAAAAAGAAAGCTGTTTTCTAGCAGGAGCTGCATCACCACATCACTGTCAGATAACTAACACATACCTTTAAATAACGCTCAATGTTACTCATCAAAATGTCAATTTCTTCCTTTGACCACATCCCTTGCTTCCACTTATGGCCTGAAAATAGAAATAACAAACTAATTACTGAAGTGAGAGTAAACAAAACTGCAAGAACAGAAATATCATGACTGCAATTAACAAAAAAGGGAGTCATTTTAGCTATTTTAACTGGAATTAATTTTAAACAGATGTTATTTCATGACTGATAAACAATCCCTAGTAACCATCAATTAATGTTCAAATAACGTGAGTCAGACCCCTCTTCAAAGACACTAATCTTCTTAGAACAGAACACAAATTCCTCTCTGTGCTGTCAAGTCACATTTTCAGGCTCTCTCTTCAGCTACAAATAGAAAATTTCTCTTTAAACTGACAGCTGAAATTTCCATGCACTCCAATGATTCCAGAAGCTGGGTGAGACTAAAATGTGACTTGCAGTATTACTTGAGAAACTGGCAACAAACTGTTACCTATCTCTCTTTTTTTTTTTTGCACTGGGAATAGTGCCCATTGGTCACCATCAAGATAAAGACTCATGGTGAGTGTTTTATTTCCCAAATAAAAGTGTCAAACAAATAGAAACAAACATCATGTTTCACCTCTGCCTATGCCCTCAGTAACCACAATGCTCCAGCTAAGCTTTAAAAGCAAAACCAATCTATGTTATTCAAACAAACTTTTTAAGCCTGAGGTCCATCAATAAATACTAAAAGATTTCTACTATAAGTTTATATATAGATTCCTCTTTTTCTTCCCTCATGCTCATACATAATGTTAATGATCACTTATAATTAAGATTATGCTGGTGACCCAGTTTGCATACTGGTGTGTGCTGGCTACCTGCCCATCTCTGCTCAGAAAAATCAGGGTACTTCCTTCTCAGCCTGCTAATTACCAGTGCTGAGAGGCAGAACACACCAAAGAGACTGTTTACTCAAATCCAATTATAATGAAAAGTACAGGCATTATTGCTAATTCTGTTGGAACTGATGAGAGAAAACTCTTCCCCTGTGCCTGACAGCTTCAATCTCTTCTTCCAAAGCCAGAGACAGAACAATCATCTGCTACTGTAGCTGTGATTTACACCTCTGTCTAAGCACCTGAACTGACTTCAAGGAACACTGTTACTCCTTACATGGAACAAACTGGAATAGCCAACTATTTTAACAAAGGAAGAATATTCTGCATTTCACATATTTGCACATTCAGTGTCAAGATTATTGTAACCTGCCCATAGGTCTCCAAGGAAAGCATTTTAAGGGGGAGAGTGCTGAAAAATGATGAGCTTAGGCAACATATGTCAAACTCCTAGCTCCTGTAAAAGAGACATGTACCTTTGTGCATTCCTCCACAGCTGATCTCTGTGACAACACATGGAGAACAGTGGCAGTTCAGCTAGTATGGATTCTCAAGTATTTTTTTCTGCTTATTTTATTTAGAATGTTTTCCTCAAATTGTTAGTCTCTTAATTAGAATCACTATATTGAGCATCCTTGTGCTTTCACAACAGTAAATGCCACTTGTGATAAATGGTCACTATCAAGTGAGACACTAAAGCCACTATGGTCACTGTGCCCATGAGACAGCTACAAATGCAGTAGGTTTCTGACTGTAGGCAACTGACAAAGTTGCTCAGCTCCCTTGCTCTGAATTCTCCATACCCAAACCCCAGGTTCTGTTTGCCTCACCCACATTTTTTCACTGACTCAGCAGTACACAGCTCTCTGGAGTACAACTCCCTTGGTAAGAGACTGCTTCTGTGAGAGAAAACCATCACTTTCTTGTTTTTCCATAAAGTTTTCTAATAGGAAATGGAGTTGCTTTGCACTGACTGAAAAAGATTTTTTTTCCCTAGAAAGAGGTAAAGTCAGGGTAAGAAAAACAGCAGAGAGACTGAGGAATCTGGAGAGACAACATGTCTTCATTTGACACTAAGTTGTGTCACTAGCTTTAGAAAGGCACCTCCCCAGGAAAAAAAAAAAAGACACAACAAGGCTGTAAAGTTGCACAGATCTGTTTTGAAAGGGAGGAATGCCAATGGAGTGGCAGCTTTAGGAGTGGTGGTGATTATTTCAGTAGACCCTGGTCTGCATAATCCCTCTGCTTCTGAAGCAACCTATTCTAGACAGTTTAATATGAATCACACCACAGTAGCCAGACTAACAAGCCCTACTCAGAGGAAGATGGATTAAGCTGAGCACAGGTTATTTTTTTCTTAGTGTGTCCCCTTTGACTGCAGCTGCCCATCTCCTCACCAGGTAGAAACAGAGCAAACTGTCTCTGCCCCAGCTGTGCTGACACCTGCTCCCTGCTGCAGTTCTCCAGCATGATCCCTGTCACCACTGCAAGCATGGCCTCTCCTCCTCCCCACAGGATCTGGAGTTTCAACTTGCTTCTTGCATACCAGTGTAAGGGGGATGGTGAAGACTTATTGTATGAGATCTCTCAGCATTTTACAATCAGTCTTCACAAATATCTCCACTGAAAAAGCCAGACCAGAGATTTTGTCATGCAACCTGCAAAATGTTCTGAGGCATCTGGAGTATGTTACCTTTTTACAGCATAGGAGAACTGCATTTGAAATTTCCTACCTTTATTTGTTAGAGAATCCTTATCCTCTTTGGTTGTGAACCAGGCTTGACTGACAGCTGACACTTCTTCATTGCCCATTGGGGAGATTTCATCCAGGTGTTCATTCTGAAGAATCTTGAAAAGACCAATATGAAATCATCCAGTAAGATCTTTAGTTCTTTCCATCACCTTTGCATTTACCATGGAGGCATAATTTGAAAAAGAATGAAACCAGCACACATAGTTCCCCTGCTGACTGCTCAGAAAGTGCCACTTTTTAGATACAGCATTAAAAATACATTCACCTTTCTTAAAAAATCAGAGTAAGATTTAGCATCTTAACATATAGATGCTGTAAGAAATAGATAACATTCTTCATCCTGTCTGATGTAAACTGAAGAGTCTCACCAGCTTTAGTGGAAAGAGGACTATGTCCAGCATCTCCAACCTGGAACTTTTAACCATGGTACACCACAGTAAGAACTGTATATAATTATTAGGACTGGTGACAAGATAAAGCATAGGTTGTTATAAAGCTTAATTTATAATAAAAGAGTAACAGCAATAACAAACTATGCAGATCATCACAAAGCAAGTAATTATCAGTGGAGGGCCACATCTGTAACTCTCTTTGGGCAGTAAGCTACAGTGCCAACACAAATATCTTTCAGATATAAAATGTTTTGATTGCACTTGAAATAGAACAACATTTTACACACAAGATTTGTGGTGAAATATATTAGTTTCATACTAAAAATAATCTTATTCTTTTAATAAGACCTTTATGCCATTCATTTCCCTTTTTATTTAAATGTAAATAAAAATGTACAACAAACAGTCAATTTTGAAATTTTATTGTACCTGAATCTGAGTAACAGTTCCTTCATTCATCTCCTCTTCAGCTACCTCTGTGGTAGCAGTCATGGTCACCTCAAAGCTCTGATCATTTTCTGAAACTTCAGAATGGATCAGTTAGTTGTAGACCTGACCCCTGTTAACATTTTTTATGCAAGATACAGGTTTTATAAATTGCCACCTCTAATTTTACAAATTTTACAAAGGTTTTCTTCAGTATTTATTGTTGACACAATAAAATAATCAAAATTATTATCAAGTGTTCCTCTTCAAAAAATGTAAGTATAGTTTTGAAACCTTCAGTTTTACACTTGACTATAACTAAGACGTAAAGAGAAACATCTAAATAAAAGATGTCTGCTTTGGTATTGTATTAATGCCTTTCTAGCTCTGTCTTTAGTATTTTCCAGTGAGTAAAGGACAATATTAAAATCTTTTGGCTTCATTCTTTTTCCCCAGTTTTCCTTCCGCTTCAACATTATAATGCCTTGACTTCTAAGGAGTTTCAACTAAGTTCCACCAAGTAAACAGTTACTTTAGGTACTGTAAATTGGTATTTTAACTTGCTAGATCTTGTTTTGCCTCCCTTTGGGAGCTTATATTGAACCATCTAATATGCAGTCAACTTCCTTAAGACTAATTCACTATTGAGCCTACCTTTTGGCAATCTCCACCTTCAAAAGACCATACACCTCAGTACTACAGAACACAGAAATACTACCTATACTGTTTGATCATTAAGAAAACATTACAACTCTTTCAAGAGGAGAGCACGTAGGTTGTTGTTCATACTCTTAACCTTCAACTTACTCAATGCTCCTGTGCCTGAAGCCTCTACCTGCAAGGCAGGTTTATTTTGCCAGTACTGTATGGATAGCAATTGCTGCAGAACCATCCAAGGCTCTGAGAGGTAAAGGGAATACCTAAGCATATTAATAAAACTTGAAAATAAAACATACAAAATATTCTAATGTGATCCAAAGAGTCTACTTTTAACCTTTACCAGCAGAATAATTTGCTACAAAAGTAAATAAACTTCCAAGAACTTACTTGGAACTGCAACAACAGAAATGCAAGGAGTGGAATCATCAAGGCTTTGATCATCCTCTGATAAGCAAAGTCTCTTATGCGGAGGTTCAGTGCTGTCTTCAGAGTCTACTTCATCAGCATCTAACAACAAGCACATAAGCAGGTTATCTTCCATTAACAGAGGAGCTCTGGACCAAATTTTGCTAACAAAGTGACCAAACCAAAAGGCAGAAGCCTATGTGGCAGGTTGGCTCAGTGCCTTACTTGGTGTAAGTTATGGGCAGTAGAGTTCCCATGTTTTCTTCAACAGACATTTGCTGTGAGAGTTTAAGTTCCACCATAGTCCATTACATATAAACATACCCTTAAGTCTACAGAAATCTGGGTATATGTTGGCTCTAAGAACCCATTTTCACAGAAATTAATCAGAACAGCTATACCCTTGCTGGGTACATACAAAGTTTTATGATTTACACCTAGATTGACAATTAATCCTTCTTTAAACTGCAATAGAACAAACTGCAGCACAATAAACTGAATCCAAGCAGCTCCCAGAAACTGGGGGTAGGAAGTATGATGGTTGGATCAACTAAAAAAAAAAAAAAGAAAAAAATATATACTATGCAATACAATTCTATACCATTTTGAGGGCAATGGAGTATAAGGTTCCCTTCAGTGTCCTGAGTCAATGTCACAGAGTTCACGGTTTCTACTGTCACTGTGTCAGACTCCTCTTCAACTGTGCTCATACTCAAACCTGAAAGAGCAACACAGAGGTTAATTTTCTTCAGTCCAACTGCCACTCTGACCCCAGAGCTGCCTCCTGTACCTCCAACAACCAGCACAAGCCCCTGCTGAAAGTGTCATTGTCTTGTCTGTTCTTTCACGTGAACAATTCCACAGCTCAAGACTTTCAGCTGCCTTTACTTCTCCTGGGTATTTATACATCACATAGGGTGACATCAGACAGTTTGAAAGCTACTATTCCTATTAAAGAGTCCCCAAGTCCCTATTCAGGAGCATTTGTTTTTATTCTCCTTCCATGCATATAACCAAATGTGAAGTATTTTTTGACACTGAAACAATATGATCAATAGAAAAAGTGGGTGCAAGCAATCACCAGTATAAAAAATTACGCAGAAAACAAGTTATCCCAATAAGCAGCACACAGTGAGGCAGTGAACTAGGGCAAAACAAAGTGCTTCTGATTATCTCATTTCCACTATGAAAGGAATACAGAGAGACCCAAAGCTTATAAGAATTTCTATGTAAACAGCCATTAATTTTGAAATTAAACAAAATCAAACCCCACCAAAAAACCAAAACAAAAATGAAACCCATCAAATACAGGGAAACATAAACCCTTTCTTCTGAACACGGGAGATGGAACTGCATCTCAAGTACCCAGGAGCTCTGCAATGAACCTGTCAGTTTTGAGCACCTGGGTTTGGTGACTTTGCAGAGCTTTGCAAAAAGAAAATAGCATCTATTTCTCCTTGTAGTGCTCAGTCCTTTTAATGAGCTTTCTCATATGTCAACAGAAAAAAAAATCACTTGTAGCTTTTATTTTAATGCCAAAATACTGTCATCAACAATTTAACTTAGGTTGTTAAAAAAACCACTGACTATAGCTTTAAAAAAAAATAAATCACAATTAAGTTACAGAACTTCCAAGTACCAGGTAGAGACACCCATATACACCTATCTAAGTGGAATTTACAACCCAGATTTCAAAACCCCTGCAAAAATGTTAATAATGTTGCTTCAACTGGAAATTATTTAATTTTTCATTAGAAAGCATGTTCTTTGGTATTGAAGACTCCAAAACTTTTCTTGGAATTATAAAACTACTGCCAGTCTTTCAATGAAATTACTTCTCACCTCTCAAGCTTGATGAAGGTTTGGCACATCTTTAAGCACATGTAGTGACTGATTTGTAGAACAAAGTGATACCACCCTTCTGAACGCATCAAAAATTTCAGATACTGGTAATATTTTAACTCAGAGGGTTCTCAAATTTACTTTCAGAACTCCCATCAGCACCAAATCCTCCTCACATGCAAGTGTAGCAGGCAGCAACTTCCTTGCCATATTTATCTGCTGCTGAGTTTTACAGTCTCTGCCCTACCCTTTGCTGTTCTGATTTGGAAGAACCAACAGAGGTATCTGTATCTGTAACTCTAAAATGTGAAAAAAAACCAAATCCAAAGTGTTGCAGCTAAATTAGCAAACAAACTTCTTCAACTCAGTTTTGCATTATTCATTTAACTTTTTGGGAATTAACAAGTTAGGGAATTGTGGAGGGCCAAAAGAAATGGGTAAAACTCCCTTTTTCATGCTCTGAATAACTTTTACTACAGGGAATGGTGTAGTAAAAATTCCCAAAGTTACCTTAAATGCCACAGAGGATTCTTCTTTAATTGTTTCTGAATAAAGTGTGGTAAGATTTCTATCTCTACAATCAGATGAAGGCATCTATTGTTCTCACCACTGCAAGGGCTTGAAAGGCATGCACATTTCTGTTTATAAAACACATGATGTCAATCATATACTTCACTTAAAGCTGATTTAGAAGCAGCAGAAACTACAGCACCATCCACAGCAGAAGCCCATTCCTTCTTTTTCTTGACAGAACACTGAAAGTTGCACCACTCTTTCAGCAGTTACTTGGGATGTGCTGAGAATCACAAATGTTCACAGGATTAAGCTCCCCAATCAAGACCACAGAGTAATTAGGTTTGTTCATTTCATCTGCATTCTCCCCCTTGCTGGTTTGCCATGTGAGAAGAGGAAAGGATACAGCACAGAAGAGGTCCATGGATCATATTCCCATCCAGGCTGGGGAGGAAGATGACCATGAGCCATAGCTGCTACCTGGCACTGCAGAGCTGCAGCAGACTCTAAAGAGACTCCAACAGCTGAGGCAGCAGATCCACCACCAGCACAGGCTGTTCCATACTGAGCAGGTCCCCTTCTGCCTGAGCTCCCAGCACTGTGCTCATGGCTCAAGGGGCTGCTTGCTGCTCATGGCTTCCCAACATCTCCTCAGAGAGATGCCTGAGCTGGAGGGATCTGTCACTGGCTTGCCAATCTCCAAAAACAGCTTGTCCCAACAGCAAGTGTGAGCTCTTCAGAGAAAAATAACGATGTTCTCTGTAAGATGCTTGACGTAAAGGTAATAATTATAACCAAGCTTCAACTTAGGAAATCATTGATTTAACTGGAAAATTCCCATTAGCTGTAATGGATATGGCCTTGGACTTCAACTGATAACAGAGTACAAAGAACATGAGGAGTCACATCACAGCCAAATGTGTATTGTGCACATTATTTTTTATTCATTAGACTACAGAAATACAAGAAACAGAAGGAAACATACACACTTGGTTCTTTCCAGATACATTTACATCAAGATATGAATTAGAGACCAAAAGGTAAGGAAAAAAATCTCTACTGAGTATGAGACAACCTCCAGCTCTTACAACCCCTGCTTTACACTCCCACAATGACAGAAGGAGCACATACGCTGCAGATCCATCAACTATGAGATGATGGGACCACCTGGAGGGTATGGAGAGCTCAAGAGTAAGCCCAGTGCTGGTGCAGAGCAGTGCCCTCTCAGGCAGGCTGCTGTGACACGGGCTGCAGGGACACTGCACTGCCTGCCCTTGCTTCACCAGGGGATGACAGTGGGGTTCATGCCACAAGGCTGTACCCACAGAGCTCTTTCAGGATGTGCAGATGTCTACTGAACACACTTGGTATGGCACATCCACACCTCTGCTCTGGAAAAAGCTGAATGCAAAGTTATTGATGGCTAATGTTTCTTAATTAGTGAGAATTATGCCATGAGCAGCCTTATCACCTCCAAGGTATCACCTTCTCTTCATGACTTCACTAAGGAGCTTTGGAAAATGCACTGCTTCCTCGTGGAAACAATCAGCTTGCTTTGCTTTGGAATGCATGACCCAGACTCTTCTGTAATATTTTGAATCAAAATGTGCTTTCTAGAGATACCACCCTACCACTAGTGTTTTATGCTCTGAAGGAGGGTACTGCTGGGCTTGCAGGTACACTGAGTGTTGATGTGCATGATGAAAAGCAGTGAAGAGAGCAGAGTCTTAGATTTCCAAGATAACAGATCAGAAATCAGGGTAAATGTAATAATTGCTTTTTGGCTTGTTAAAATTTTTGGGTGCATTTACTGAATTAAACATTTTTTAAGAGTTGAATTACAGTTTTAAACAGGTTTCAACGTGCAAACAAACAGGAAATACTTCACCTACAAGAAACATTTAACATAGAATTTCAACAGAAATTTTCCACTAAAGCCACATAATACAGCTGGTTTTATTTATCTGGGAAATATGCAGCAGATTTAGGCTGAAAAAAAACCCCAAAACCAAAAAGCTGATTTTATACCAAGTTACAAACAGAAAGGAAAGAGCATCTTTATAGAAAATTCCTGCAATTTCAAATCACCTTCATCAGTCAGATAGGCCCAATTATTCTGTGGGCTGTAAAAATCAAGCACTTCCAAGAAACAGTATTTTTACCCTTGCAGACATAATTCTGGCATTACAATTAGTTATTAACTGAATGCTGTGTCTAGTCTTCTGTGAGCTGTTGTAAATCTTTTACATTTTCTACATTAAATTGTATTAAAGGCTGTGTTCTCTGCACCATGCTAAAATTAAAAGTATATTTCACTAAATCCTGTAATAAGAAAAAAAAAATGAATTTATTAAGGGATGCCTCTGGCTACTGAGACATTTAAGTGGAACAATCACATGGGATGCTCTGGGATTTCAAGGCATTCACTCAAGAATACACAAAGGAAACCAAGTTGTTACAGGATCCCACATACATCTGATTAAAGGAAGCCTGAACGTTTAGTATTTTCCACACCACAGTTCTTATGTAATCAACACTTTTAATACATAATCAGGAGTTTTTACCATTCAACTAGTGCCTGTTCTCTTATGCTAGTACTCAACATAACCCCTTTTCTCACACCAAATGCATTCCACTCGAATCTAGAAATCCACCACACCAAAATCCTCTTTAACATCTGCAACAAGGGACGGAGAGGGGACACCAAACTGGGCTGACACCCAACAGGACCCAAACACCCGAGCTCAAGACACGGGCAGATTTATCCTCCTGCACCAGCATGAGGCTGCAGTCCCCAGGAACAGGCAGAGAAGTGGGGCCATCACAGAGATGGAATACAGGGAGGCACAGGGACAGGGACAAACTGTCCTCTGCATCAGCCCAGATGTGACATACCCCCAAGAGTTCTGGCCCATCCATTGGTATTTTAATAAAAAGCACTGAGCACGCTTTAAATGTCACATAGGGGAATAAAAACAACAACAAAAAACAACAGACCAAACTATATATATATATATAGATAAAATCCATACAGCTATTTCCAGCAATAGAAAATGGCTCTCAGGCACAAGTTATGACTATGCATAAAGAACCTGATATGACCATGTACTGAAATAAATATTCTTTTCCTTCCATTTAAGTCCAGTTTCCTTCTAAGCATTCCAGTAACTTCACCTTTATAAACTACTGGCAGAAATTCAGCATGCAATAGAACGTGCAAAGCTAACTGTTGTCCTAATCGTACATGGCGTAAGATTGACAAACAAAGCCACAGCTCTGCTGTTTTCTGACAAACAAGATAAGCAAGATAAGCACAGAATGAATGCCTGTAAATAAGGGACTATTGGAAAACAAAATAGACACCTGGAGGTCTTTGTGTCTCATCCACCCACTTTTTAGAACTGGAAGTGGTAAAGACAAAAATCAGTGTCTAAAAGCATTTTATTTACGGCATTTAAATTAATTTTCAGTATTTTCAGTGAGTCATAACACATCATCTAGAAAGTTTAAGTGTCTTGAAAGCAAGTGTGAAGTTGTTGCCATTATTATATTCCCGTGGATTGCTGGATACCAGACAGTGAATGAGATGCATCCATCTCACTGCAAAGCCTGCAACTCCCGCTTTTGCAAAGGGATTATAACTATGCTGTCAAGAAGCCAAGTTACATCTACGGCCGGAGCAGTGCTGGCAAACAAAAAGCATTTTCTAGATTACTTCAACATGTAACTCACAATGGCCAGGTGGGGCTGAACAATGGTAACTCTTGGTAAATAAATACTCGCAAATACTGCCTGTCAGCTGAAGCGGCAGATAGTACAAGTGGGATACACTTCACAGTACTCAAGTGCAAAACCAAGAATAAACAGACCTCAAAAAGATAAAATAAATAAAGAGAAAGGAAGGGAAAAAAAAAAAAAAAAAGGCTTGTCCGACTGGAATCCTTTATTTTGGCAAAACAGAGAGCGTAACTCTAGAGCAGAAAAGCCTGGCATTGCTTTTACACGAAACCCTTAATCTTGGCAGAGTTACACATTTAAGACTCCACTTAAAAAGAATGCCCGAAGCAACCTCAAATCACAGCTCTCATTGGAAAAAAAAAATATTATGAGACAAAGCAGATAAAGCCACAAGCTCAGGATCCCTCAACCGCAGCCCCAGCGAGGGGAAATCGGGAGATTTAAACACACTCGTGCAGGTGGCATTTTGTCACAAACAGCGAGGCAAAGGGAAGGGAATGTAAAACAGAGATAGCAAACAAAAAACCAACCAAACCAACCAACCAACCCACCAAAAACCCGCACGCCCCCCCTGCCCTCCAAAGGGAGCCAAGGTTTGATAATTTCCAAGTTTTTCCCTCTTTTGCCGCCCCGTTCCCCCTTTCACATTTCTTTCTGCGCAGCGCTCCCGAGGTCCGGTAGCACCCCGGGAAAGCGGGGAACCGCGGCACAGGGGAGCCAGCCACGGGAGGCAGCGGCCATTCCAGCCCTGCCCCGGCCCCCGGCACTGCCCCCGGGGCGGCGGCTCCGCGCCTGAGGGCCCGCCTCAGCCCCCCGCTGCCCCCCGGCCGCCAGCGCCGCCATTTGGTCCCGGGCCGCCGCCGCCGCCGCCATTTTCCCGTTCTCTAGGCGGGCGGAGGCGACGGCCGAGACCGCCGCAGGCTCCGCCGCCAGCCCAACCCGGCCCGGCTCGGCTGAGTGCGGCCGCGGCTGTGGCGTGGGACCGGACATGGCCGCCTCCCTCTCCCGATCCCTTCAGTTCACCGCGCTCCGCTGCTCGCGGCGCGGCCGCTCCCGGCCCTATCAGCCCGCAGGCCCCCGCGCACTTACTTCCTGTTTTGGGTCCGGGCACTTGAGAAACCAGGATGGAGACTCCCAAGTACCAGGATGGAAGCGCCGAGCGGCAGCGAGCGGCGAGTGGGGGAGGCGGAGGCAGAGGCGTGGCAAGGCGCAGGCAGCCCGCGTAGCCCGCCGGAAGGTTCCGCCGCCCGCCCGGCCGTCGCTTCCGCCCCTCTGCGGCGCCACAAAGCGCACGGTGCTGGCTCTGCCGCGGCGGCGGCGCCACAAAGCGCACGGAGCTTTTCCCTGCTTGCTGCCGGGGATGTGGGAAGAGACCCCCGGGCCCGGCCTTGAGGAAAAGCGTCTCATTACAACCTCGCGTCCTTCATTGCTCGCTGTTTTCCCTCCTGTCCAACAACACAAAAGGCGTGTAATACAAAGTGAGCCTTAAATCCGAGAATAAACGAACGGCTTGTGGTGTGCGGCTTGTGGTGCTCGCTGTCTGGCAGAGCGGGTGCCTGCAGGTGACCCGACCCATGTTAAAAAAAGGCACCCACTGAGTCCCCTCACGGGCAAACCATGCAGATAAAAGACAAGAAGGCAACTCACATCCTCTGCCCACAATTTTATGTATAAAAGGCCACACCTTGATACATTTCCACCTCAAAGCCCCTTTCTTTCTCCTTCCCTCATACGGAGCCTCCAGCCATGTCCACCCTCAAACCCCAGGAGTTTTTAAACATGCCCTTGAATCACGTGAACACCTTCTCTGCAAACCTGCCTCACAGGCTGTAGGAATCCCAAAGCCCCGGGAGAGGCAGAATCTGTTCACCAGGCAGGATACAATTGTCCTAAATATTTGATGCCTTTTTAATACCTCTAAATCCCCCAAGTGTCAAGATATCTGCTAGGGACTAGACAGCATGACCCAAGGAGCTCTGTGCACCTCTGAAGCAGCAACTGAAGGGAGACAGAGCAGGACAGAAGCCCTGTCTAGTGTAGGGTATCTCAGATGAGGCTGGATGACTCATCTGAGTCATCATCTGGATGATGTGGTTATGCAATCACATCCTACCCTTAAAGTTTTGGGTCGCTTTGTTTGCCCTGAGCATGCTACCAGTTTGAGATACTGGGGTGAACAAGGTCCTCCCTGCATGGCCCTTCCCAGGGAGTTTTTTTGTGGAAGGGGGTGCAGCAAAGCTCAGCTTCACTGTCACTTATTCTGAATTAAAACACGGCTATGAAAAAAAAAAAAAAAAAAGATGTGGATTTGTACTTGTTAAACAAAGCCTTGTAGCTGGAATGTGGAAACAGAGGGGCTAAGGCTCAACGTTATAATGGGGAAACAGAGCTGGGTAGGAAGGAGACATTGCACATAAATTTATAGTGGGGAAAAGATGGAGTTGTAATGGGTGGGGATGAAGGGAGGGGGCTGTTCCTCACAGGGCTGGTCTCTGGCCACTCTCCATCCACTGGGCACACCCAGCCTTTGGCCAAAGGGATGCGCATCAGTTTCCCCCAGCCCTGTTGCTGGGCTGGCCCTGACTGGGAAGCACTGGTCTGGGGCTCAGCTCTCCAGTTCAGGCTCAGTCCCTCAGCTCTACCTGCACTCGCTCTTTGCCAGATCTTGATGGGGATATGTCAGAAGAGGAAGAAGACCAGGAAGATCTGGAGGATTGTGCTGCATTAACTCTGGTGTCTGTGTGCTTGGCCTTTCTGGACATCAAACATCGGGGATCTCAAATTTCTTGTCCAATAGTTGACTTCTAGGGAAAAGTTAAGTGCCTGGTTCCCTCGGGCACTCTTTGGATCAAGCAGAGGCACAATTTGCATTTCCAGAGTTGCATGCAGCTGTTGGACTCACAGCCCAACATCTCTTGCAGCTCCCTCTATTTTTTTTCCTCTCAGTTTTGCAGCAAGTGAAGCTGGAAGCCTTTGTTTGCCTTTTTTTGGAGTACATCTAGGTTTTGGTGTTTGTTTATTTATTGATTGAATGATTATTTTGGTTTTATTTGATTTTTCTTTGTATGTTTCAAGGTGGTTATGGACTTGCTTTTAGAATAACAGGATCTCAGTTGAGCTGTACCAAAATGCATAATCAGGAAGGAGGCTGCATTCAGACAAAATAGCAATTATTTTGACATTTCATTTAATTTCATTTGTTCATTTCATCACATGAAAATTTCTAGAAGGACATCACGTAGTAAGGAACAAACACAAAGAGGACTCTTTCCATACCATACTTATTTTCTCCATAGGTTATCCCCTCAGTTATGAGCTTCTCGCTCTCTGTGTATAAAGTCTTTCCCATTATTCTATATTTATTTCATTTTTCTGGAAGTATCTTGTAGAAAACAATAGTTTATCTGCATAATCTGTACTTCCTTTTACATAGTGGTGGTGTTCTAAGATGTGTTGTAATGAGACAATGAGAAACCCCCCCTGCCAGATGATGCAGGCAGCAACTTGGTGGGCTAGGGCCCTGGGAATTGTGTCATCCTCCCATGTCTTAGTCTGCAAGATTTTTTTGCCTATTTTTGGGATTATGACCTCCATCTGTGCCTATTGCTTTCCTGACAGATACATGATATAACCATACTCGGGAAGATTTACATTAAGTTCAAGATATATGTAGCAAAAGCAATGACTGGAGTTATCTGGTGTTTCATGAACTGGATAAAGTCTTGCTCTGTAATGAACTCTTGTTCTGTGGAGAAAATGAGGTTTGTACTTCCTGAGTTGTCATGCTGTGGGAAGAGTTACATGCGTATATACCTACTGCAGTTAATGAAAGAATGAAACAGAGTTTTATATCGACCTAACAACCCCTTTATCAAAGTAGCAGCTATTTTTTTTTTACAGTTTTTTTTTACAAAGGACATATGCTCGTGGTAGCCACCAGGTGTCTCTAGTGCAGTGTGCTCTGGACCCACCAATTTTTGATAGTTTTCTATCTGTGTGTATATATATGTATCTAATTACATATGCATATAGCAAATATATCCATTACTTATTTATAGAGAATATATATTTTTATATACAAGCAATCTAGTATTTACGTAACAGTTGTTCATTTACATGCTCACAGTTTGGTGGGTGCTGGCTTTTGAGGATTGATTGCTCAGGCTGCCATGAAAGAGAGAGAAGTCAGAGAAAGTAACCGAGTGTGGTGTGAGCTTGTGTCACTTCTCCATGCAGAGTGAATCTCCTGTAAGAAAAATTATTACCTCAGGGCCTGGCCTAGGAAAAATCCTATTAAGAGTGGTCACTCACGTTGAGACCTTGTCTTTGGTGACAATCTCATATATTACCTCACTTGCACCTGAATGAGGCTGTAATGGACTAAGCCACCTTGAAAGCCTCTGGTGATACATTTTCAATGTCCACTGTGTAACCTACCCTCTGTCAGAGCCCTGGAAAAGATTAGAGAATGTCAATGTATTCAGGAGTCTCAATACACAGGCTGTGGAGCTGGAACGGAGGGTGTTTTCCTTCCTTTTTTTTCCCTTAAACCTCCTCTTAGAATCCTAAATTACCATCACAGCCTAGGCTGCATGAGCAAGAACACTTGCCACCTGGGTTGCCATCTAGAGGTGCCCAAGGCAACTCCTCGAGGTTGAGAGCTCTTTCCTTACTAGGTGAGTGATTGCACATTTTAGGTCATCTTTCTAAAGCTTAGGAATTTTGCAGTTGTCTGTGCAGTGTTAGTTTCATTTGACAGACATCTGAACCTGCAGTTTACTGATGTTTGCAGGAATGCTAAACAATTCTGATTAGAATAAATCACATTTTGGTACTTTGGCCTGTGCCACCCATAAAATTCCAGTAACTGGAGCTGTATGGTCATGGTCTTGAGCTCTCTGAGGAGCTGTAGAGGAATGAGGATGATGTATTTCACACTGGAAAAACACGTTCTTGGAGCTGCAGGTTGATTTAGCTTTTTGACAGTGTTTGTCGAATGCTGGTTACCATGAAAGCAGTGACAAAGGTCCTGTGCATTTGAAAGGGACAAGGTGTTTTCTCCAGGCAAAATGTACCATTTATCATGTAATTCAAGTCTCAGCTGGCAGATGGTGCTGCAATATATCCAGGATCTGGGAAACAGCTTCTTCAACTCATACGGGGTGTGAGCAAGCAGCATCTACTTTGTATTTTCATTCTGGTTTGCTACTAAATTTGGTTTACTATGAAATGGATTTTTTCTCCTCTTTGTTGTTTGGCTTCCAACTTTGACTATCTAAGCAGGTCGGCCAGTTTTATTTTTGTCTCTGGATTAGCATAGAGCTGGCAGCAGAACCCAACTCCAAACCCAAATCTTTCCATTGGAAGAAAATCTATTCATGGTATTATTTCCCTCAGTGCAGTATGTGTTTGCAAAACCTGCCTTTTGGGCCCATGCTGGTTTCACAGCCTCCCTTTAATAGTAGGAGTCTGGGTTTTCTGTCAGTAAATACACCAGAGGCAGAACCTAAACAACCTCTGAGGGGCACAGTTTTTAATGTTTCTTTTTATCTCACTTGCTCCATACTGTGGCCCATTGCTGATTGTGTTTCTTGCAACATACAGTGTGATTAAAGGTTTCTGTGGTTTCTTGAAAGGAAAAAAAACCCCAAACCAACAACAAACCAACCCAAACCCTTTTCTGTTGAAAAAAAGAATACTTGGAGGATTTAGTGGTAGGATAAACCTATTTAATCTCTAAATTTAAAGGTCTAAAAAGCTGCTGACAAATCAGTGATGGACTTTGTCTGTTTTCTAGAACCACCTTTCAAGAGGTGCTTAAACTCTTCACGTCTCCTTGTTTTGCTTTAGAGGTCTCTGGAGCCCTTCACCCCTGTTGTTGGAGAGAGGCTGAAAGGGATAGAGCTAAAAACCAGAAACACTAAGAAAGACCCTATTCTGGCATCCAGCACGGCTGGAACCAAACAAAGTTTTCTGTCACTAGCCTCAGATTTCTCCAGTACTGTAAGTGTCCTGCACACTGCAGGGACTTAGGTGTGAGACACCTGTTTTTTTCTGCCTAGCTGAGCATCAGGCTTTCTACCCTGGGCTTGCCATCAGGCTCTGTGTAAGAAGAGAGGGAGCAGCCCTGCACCCACTCCCCTTCAGAGTGCAATATGATGAATGATCTGGGTAAAGATGAACATCCAAAATAGGTATTTTTTGTTTTTCTGCTTTGCTCTGGATCTTTGCAGTGACCCAGTTTTCAGCACAAACCCACAAAGCTGTTACAAAGCCACAGAAGAGGGCTGCAGGACATGGGAGCAGAAGTGTTTGCAGAGGGAGTACCTTATAAACCTATTTTGAAGGCTTCACCACTGAAAACGATGTGCCGTGAACCCATGCCCCACCCTGAGGAACCTGAACAGAAGCCTACCAACTCCTAGGATTGTGCCAGAAGCTCTTATGCAAAAAGCCAGCACCAGTGCTCCTCTTACACTCCTCCCCTTTAATAAAAACCCAGTCCATTAGGGACCTGTTCTGAGGTAATGGCCAGGTGGTGATGGTCAGGTAGGTGGCCATCACCTCAGAAGATGTCCATCTTAAAATGTACATATCTAACATTTCCTGTGCGTGCCTCACACTTAAGAAGGGACAGAGGTTAACTTAGGCATACAAGATCCTCCAGAGGCACTTTTCTTTCTCCTCCAACATCTTAAGAAACTTGTGCATTTACACAATTATTTACACATTATTTAAACTTATCTGGGGCCTCAGGTAGCAGTTTGCAAACTCAACACTTCATAAATAACATCAGTAATGTCAGTCCAGTCCTGCATGACCGAGTTCTTCAGATCCATTTATCTTTCTGATTGCAATTCCACCTGAAGTCACAAAGAATCAAGGAGTCTCAGTGCAAGATTGTACCCAGTGCCAGTGACCGGTTTCAGTGGTGAGGTGCCCATATCCCTTGCTTTGGGCTCCCTCATGTTCAGAGCCAGGTCAGACATGCCAAACACTCTAAGGAGTGGACTTCTGTGCCAGTGGGCTGATGCACTGGTATCAGGGAGGCTGAAGACAAGTGCAACAAGTTCATCTCTTGGAAGATTCATTGCAGGGTAGGACTTGAAACCTGAGCCACAACTGATCTATTTTTTTTTTCCTATCACAGATGTGGAAGAACTGGTGAGAGTAATTTTCAGAAGGAACCAAAGCAGTAAATTAAATTTGGCAATTTACAGGGCAGTGGCCGGGATAACACTATCCATTTCCAGAAGTGACAGAGTGATATGTTTTTGGACCTTAAACAGGCCTGTATTTCCATGTGATTTGGCAGAAATATGTTTCACACTCTAATCTGATTTCCTAGGCTAGAAAGTGACTAAATGAACTGATAATACTACCTGGCATGTGTCAAATGACTTTTTGCCATCTAGAGAGAAAATGGAAGAACATATGTTCTTAACTCCTGATACTTAAGTTGGGGGATGAAAGAAATAGAAGGGGTTTAAGTTGGAAATGAGATCATGCATTATGCCCTTTGGACAGCATGTAATCTGGCTAACGGCATCAAGGAGCTATATAAATAACTTCATTAAAATGAACTTGTTTCAAACGAGCTAAATAAATCAGACTCATTTGTCAAAGAGCTGGGATGAAGTAATCAGGTTAATTTAAAGCTGCTCGCTGCAGGGGGGATTCCTGAATTTGCTCCAGTGGTGTAGCTGCCCCCAGTAGCTTCAGTCACCAGTGAAAGCCCTGAGCCCAACATGCAAACACAGACTGGGCTTCCACATCTGCATTTTTAAGAGCCCCTCTCTTGTGTCTGTAGCAGAGTCTTCACAATCCCATGGCTGAAGGTGGGTGTTCCAGGGTTTTTAAAGGATTATTTGAGACCCACCAGATCCAAGTCCTTTGCTGGTGGGTGAGAGCTCTTCAGCCCCTCTGAACCCTTCTGACCACTCTGTTTCTGAAAGGTCAAATGAGTTTTCTGGAAGATGAATTGTTTTTGGTATCTATTCCTGCCAAGGTGGGAAGGATGAAAAGGTGCAACAGCTGTTTCCCCCAGACTTACTTCAAATGCTTTGTGTCTATATTTTCCCTTTTTTCAGTAAGCTCTTTTCTTTAGCAGTTTCTGCAGAAATCAGAAGGATAAATGGAGCTCTTCAGGTTACAGATGGTCTTGTTCCTCCATGTTCCCAACAACCTTTATCTTTCTAGGGATGAATTATTAGCTGCTGTGAACCCACTCCACTACAGTAGAGTCAGGTCGAGCTGTGCAGATTTAGGCCAGCTAAGGATGTAACTCAGTAGAGAGTAGGAGGATGGTCCCATCCAGATGCAGCCTATCTGGCTGGCTGGCTGTCTTTTCTGGTTTACTGCAAACCTCAGTTCTAAATGGCTTAGATTGTGCTCTGATGGAGATGGAGCAGGAGCTGCCCATACATCATCATACATTGTACATCCACTTTACCTTATAACCAGTATTCCTTTATGTTGCATTTTGAATACTTTTCTTCTCCATAGTGGAGGGAAAGAAAGAAGACATGCATCTCACGGAAAATGAGTTTACAATCAACATTTACAGACAGCCACATTTCAAACAAAGGGATGAGCAATGGATACTTCACGTTTATATCTGCCAAGATCAGTCAGGGATGTGCCAGGTTGTGCTCTTATGCAACCAATCTGCCCTGAATTGGCTGTAGCTGACAGCTATGGATTCATCAAATGAGAAACTGGACCATGAATTCAACTTCCAGCATGAAAAAGCCTTTCAGCTTGGTTCTGCCCTTTGGTTGTGATCCCTCAGCTCAGGTGAAGGGTTGTGCAAATGACTTCAGGCTGCAGGAGAAATTCCTCATTTCTAGGGTGCTGATTTATCCAGGTTTGTTGCTGACAGCAACATCTGGGCTACCCTGTGAGATTAAAACAACTTCAGGGTTTGGTTCATAAAAAACATAGTGGATACTCCAACCTCATTCCCTCCTCCTGTCTCC
The DNA here is from genome assembly GCA_024611195.1 of Ceyx melanurus. NCBI lineage: Eukaryota > Metazoa > Chordata > Aves > Coraciiformes > Alcedinidae > Ceyx > Ceyx melanurus. Next base: position 13,368 of record JANHGL010003897.1, on the reverse strand, counting down.
ATCAGCAGGTGACATATGGCCAGAGGGCTGTGCTGGTCACAGCTCATCCTCTTGTTCCTCTGTACCCGTAGGTGAATACATAGTTGTGCTTTCTTGTGAGTCACTCTCACCCCATAGGGTTTGGGCTTAAGCTCTTTGATGTATGTTTTTAGTGATGGGGGAACTCAAGTGTTGTCAGTGGAAGGTGTGCAGTCACCACCCACCTCTCAGTGGGGTCAGCACAGCAGCAAGTGTTGGCCAGAAGCTAAAACATCTTCGCAGAGTCCAGGTGGACTGTGGCAAAGAGATCCCCAGCTAAAAGTTGCAGGGCTCAGCTCACAACCAGCTCAAAAAGGGATTGAACCAGTAAATCCTAGACTTTATTCTCAGTTTTTTTTCCATTGGCTGAGATTTTCTCTGGCCCCATGAGCATGAGTTACAGGTCAGTTTTCTCCTCTGGTAGGGATTAATGTCCATATCAGCTCACCTAGGGCGACACAGCTGCAGCCTTCACTCAAGTCCCCTTGATATCAAACAGCAACCATATGTGTGGGGCCAGAGGTTGTGCTGCTGGGGTGCATTTGATGTGGTGCAGAATGAGGTGCTAATCCCTTAGTAAATGTCAGCGTGATGTCTGCAGTGGAAATCGAATCACTTCCAAGGAGAAAACTTCGCTTCAAGTGTGAAAATGATTTGTGTTGTTATGAATTTCTTCATTACGGTAATTTTGACGGTAGCAGTTTCTCTCTGTAGGACTGAGACACATTATTCTCTCACTTTTATGAGCAGAAAGGAGTGATCCTCTTAGGGATTTGAATGCATCTGGAAAATCTTTTTGTTATTTCGCTTTTATTTCCATGCCAGGTGGGCCGTGTCCTCCTGATTTATACTGCTGTAAATCTGGATTTATTCCACCTGGATAGCTCTTGTCAGAATTTG
>JANHGL010003897.1:0-12350 GCA_024611195.1 Ceyx melanurus | reverse complement strand
AGGTGGGCCGTGTCCTCCTGATTTATACTGCTGTAAATCTGGATTTATTCCACCTGGATAGCTCTTGTCAGAATTTGTCCAGTGGTTTTTAACAGAGTTTTATTTTAAACTGATGGACTTAGTCAGTTGGACCACCCTTACTAGTGAAGTGAGCAGGATTTACATTTCAGACTTATTATTTCAAATGATTTATAAAAGCTTTCTAATCATCTTGATCCAAGCAGAATTAAAGTAAAGCACAAAATATTATGCTCACAAACATATGGCTGGTTTCCTGTCTTACTGCTGTATTGCAACCTCCATCCTGGTTCCTGTTGTAATTTTTCTTTTCATCTGCTCACTTGTTTTTGATGTGAATTTGTTCTCAAATCAGCAGAAATCTTTAACTGTGGCACGTGGTTGCTGGCAGGGCACCTTTCAGTGCAACTCATTACTCATTATCTAGAAGGAGCAGGCCACAGAAGGAGGTGCTGGTGATGGCAGAGGTCACTTGGTGACAATACGGAATTGGGAAGGGGCATTTCAGCTAGAAGCAGAATCTGTGTTTCCATCTCCTTCTCTTACTAAATCTGAGATGTTGCTGAAACTCAGAAGCAGCCTTTCGAACAGTGATAAGAAGGCAAAGCTACTGGCAGAAAATGAGGTATTATGTCATTAAAAAATCTCCAGTTTTAGCTACCAACCTAATGAACAGTGAAAGGACACCTGGCCTGTCTCTAACAGGTGATTCTGAGTTATCTGTGTAGGAAATTCTTCTTTATCTCTGCAGCTGATGAGGCATGTCACTGGTTATCAGGAAAATCTATGTTCAGGAGAAAAAAAGCATCTCTGCTTACAGGACTGACAAGAAGAATAATGAATTACAGAATCATTTTCTCCCCCTCAAATGAACAATATGCCAATTAAAATGTTCTGTCAATCAGATAGTTTGGAAAGACTAAAGTCATCAATGTTAAAGATCATACTCTTTGAGATTCAGTTCGTGCATGTTCTTCCTTTTAATGTGAGCATCCATATGAGCAGGAGGATACGTGCATTCAACCTCTGCAGGATCTTCACCCTTTTCAGCACAGTCCTGCTGAGAAACTAAAGATATCAGTCCTTGGGTTTCCCAGCATGTATATACTTATGTATATATTTATATTCTTAACTTCAGTCATTGGTCAAGAAGGCCAATGGTATCCTGGGGTGCATTAAGAAGAGGGATTAAGGATTAAGGCCAAGGGATGTTTTCCTCCCTCTCCACTCTGCCCTAGTGAGGTCACATCAGGAGTTCTGTGTCCAGTTAGTTCTCCTCAGTTCAAGAGAACTAATTGAGAGGGTCCAGCAGAGGCTACAGAGATTTTCAGGGGGCTCAAACATTCTCTGTGACAAGGAAAGACTGATAGACCTGGGTCTGTTTAGCCTGGAGAAGAGAGGACTGGGAGGGGATCTTCACATGTTTGTAATTATCTAAAGAGTGGGTGTCAGGAGGATGGGGCCAGTCTCTTTTCAGTGGTGCCCAATGATGTGACAAGGGGCAATGGGCACAAAGTAGATCACAGGGAGTTCCACCTCAGCATGAGGAAAAACTTACTTCCTTTGAGGGTGACAGAGCCTGGACCAGGCTGCCCAGAGAGGTGGTGGAGTCTCCTTCTCTGTAGAGATTCCAAACCTGCCTTTATGTGATCCTGTGCACCCTGCTGTGGGTGATTCTGCTTTAGCAGGGAGGTCGGACAAGATGATCTCAAGAGGTCCCTTCCAACCCCTACCATGCTGGGATTCTGTGATATGACTGGTTCTAAAAATTTACATCAGGAACATATACATTGAGAGCCAACACTATGCAATTTTTGTAATTGATGTTTGGTTATTTAGGGCCTTTTTCAGAATTGGTGAAATCCAGAGTCATACAATTTAAAGAGCCTGAATTGAGGTCCTTGACCAAGTACTGCAAATTCCTTTTAGACTTTTCTTTACAAATCCCCTGCTGAGAAATATTCTCAGCTGTGACAAAGAGAAATATTTGCCATATAAAAGATTAGAAATATTGACAGCCATGGCAAACAGCCCCATGATTAGAAAGACAGCAACTCCTCATTATTTTGGTAAATCAGTCCTGATTATGCATATGAAAAAAATACTGAAAAATACTCAAATTCGGTGCATGGTTGAAAGAATGTCAGTTGTAACATCAGCCCTTTCAGGTATTTAGGAGCACCTCAACCCTCTTGAAAAGATACCTTTTAATAATTCACATAGTCCTGTGGTGTATTAGATATTACACACAGTTGTGAAGAGTAAATGGGAAAATAGGGAGACAAAGCCAAGAAAAGTATGTTACAATTGACTGTGAATAATGAAGTTTTTCATTCAATAAAATAACAAACACTGATGATATATATGCAATGATGTGGCTGAAATGAATGATTTAGGTTTCAGCTTCATTTTTTTAAATGCTTTTTTTGCTCTTCTGTACTATGCCTTTAACCTCAGAGCTGTTTGCTGCCTGCTGTGGCAGCAGCTGTGAGTCAGGCCAGTCTTTCAGCTCTGATGCAGGATGCAGCACATACAGTCCTGGCTTTTTCCTCTGCCTTTCCCTTTCTAATGATGATTTGACCATAGAAGCCCTGCTAATTGTTGTTAGAGAGGAGGTAAACTTTTATATCCTATCCTTCCAGGCTGATGGAATTGCCTTAGCTCTAAGACACTGTTCATTAGTAGCAAGAAAGTCAGACTCCAGCATTAAAAAGTACATTTCAGGTGCAGATTTCCAATGTGCTTCAAGTTCAGCTCTGAATATTTCCTAGATTTGAAGCTTCTCCTATCTGAAGTCAAGGCTGAAAGGCAGTAGAGGCCATTTAGAGAGATTATATTGTACATCCAGCCTTCTCCCAGCTTTGGTAGCATTCAAATGAAAGGATCTGGATGTGGAATCCTGTCAAAATTCAGAAGGGTAAGATATTTGCCCTGAGTAAAGTGCAAAATTGTGTGAACTACCTCTCTCACTGTCACCTTTGTGGAGCCTGCCAATCAAGATTGGTTTTTTCTATGCAGCTATTTTTTAACCTTGAAGGGTGTAAAAGCTCCATTAGATGTACCAAGAGCTGAGAGAGATGTGAAAAGAGCACTGAAGAAGGAACAAAAGCATGATGGGTCTTCCTGGCAATTATTCTGTCCAAGGTCATTAGATTGGTTAGTCTCAAAAATTGTCAAGGGAATTAAGTTCTTAGTAAATTAACAAAAATATGAATGTTGTGCTTTGGCAATAGGAAAAAGGTAAGTCAAACTTACCACAAGGAGAAAAACATGAAACATGATAAAACAGCCCAGCAGCATGTATGAGAGACAGACAGATGTCAGTTATGTCTCTATTTGCTCATTGCAGGTAATCATTGACACTGGATCTGAGCAGCTCTGTGCAAATTCATTTCATACCACAGCTGTACAGAGGAGACCCCTGACTATTGTAAATATAAGGAAGGAAACATGGTATAGTGGGTCACACACCCAGCAGGCAGCCAGGAGGTCTGTCTCCTCACTTGGCTTCTGCCTTGCTGCTTAACCCTGCATGAAGTACTTAATGGCTTTTCCTGGTTGAAAATTACAACTACTCAATTTTCAGTTCACCATTTTTTTTTCCAAACAAGGTTTTTCCCTAGAAAGGTTGTTGATAAAAAACATTATTGGCAACAGTATTTGGATTTTGATCACTCACACAAAAAAAAGGTTTTAAGCTCTATTTACAGTAAGAAAACGCTAAACAAAAATATCCTTTTAAGAAAACTGTATTACTGGTTTGGTTTTTTTTCTCTTAGAGGGAAGAGTCTAAGCTATCCTTTAAAAATACATCAGCCTCTGGGACATCATCTGTAACACAGCTGTTCTCATGGTGTGACGTGTCCCAGTTTGGGCTCCTGGACAGGTTTTCACAGCTCCGTAACACAGTTATAGCACAGTTTAGTTCCACTCAAAGGTGTAAGACCAATTTTAAATACCAGTCCAAAGAGTGTCATGTTCTAGTGTGTTATAGCACCTCTCTGCCCCTCTCATCATTGTGAACCTGGTGGATTTTTAATTTTTGAGATAAGGAGAACATTATTTACTCTCTCAGAATGCCTTTACATTTGATTAACATTGATGTAATGTCCCTGAACTCCATAATTAGCAAACATTTGTATGAATTTCTTTCTTGAATGTGAAATTACCTCTAATTTTGCCTTCTAACATGGCCACTTAGCCATTGCCAGTTGGAGATAATTTTCTGAATGACACATGGGTTGCTGTGTGGAAGTTGTGTGTCTGTCTAACCATTTGCCCATCACAATTTGGAAACTGAAGTCCTCATTGGAACATGAGAAGCTGGAGAAGGGCTTTTGTACCTCTGACTGTCTTTGCCTTGGAGTTTCAAAAGTCAGATTTTCCTGTGGCAGAGACAGGACAAAAATGATAGATGAAGGAATGTGACAGCACTAGGCTTGAATCCTGACCTAGGGCGATGACTTGGATCTCAGCCCACCTCCTGGATCCATCCCCCAGGCACCACAATCCTTGGCTCCCTGGCATGATACTTAGTTTCTCCTGTGAGATCTTTTACACTTTGTGTAATCAATTAAATAGTCCTTCTACCAGTCAGAGATTTCTCTGCCTCAGAAGTAGCTGGTTTCAAGATGGTTTGAACAGAGGTATATTCCCCCAGCCCAAGTGAATATGTTTAATACAAAGCTCTTGGCTGTCTTTTCCTTTACCCTTTCACAGATGAGCTCGTTCTGTGGTACAGAAAGCAATCTGAAAATAGACCCCAAATGTCACATGATGGAAAAAGTATTTCCTGGCCATCTGTGTTCAGGTTACTGCACTGGCAAACAAAGAAATAAATAAAGGGATAAACATCATGAAGTTCAACAAGGCCAAATGCAAGGTCCTGCACCTGGATCAGGGCAATCCTGAGCACAAATATAGGCTGGACAACGTGTGGATTGAGAGCAGCCCTGTGGAGAAGGACTTGGCGGCGTTGGTGGATGAAAAACTGGGTATAAGCCAGCAATGTGTGCTTGCAGCCCAGAAAGCCAATTGTATTTTGGGCTGCATCAATAGAAGTGTGGCCAGCAGGCTGAGAGGAGGGATTCTCCCCTTTGCTCTGCTCCGTTGAGACCCACCTGGAGTACTGTGTCCAGCTCTGGGGCCCCAACATAAGACAGACATGTACCTGCTGAGAGGGTCCAGACGAGGGCCATGAAGATGACTGGGGGCTGGAACACCTCTCCTGTGAAGACAGGCTGGGGGTGGCTGGTCTGTGGAAGGCTCTTAGATGGTAGAGAAGCCAAGTTGGGACTGATGGCTAGAGAAGTTGGCAATGACACAGGTCTTGCAAAAGGGACACATCCTCTCTCTGGAGGCATCTACTGTTGAGTGTGAGGAGCAGGTATCCCTTCAGAGACAGTGCTGTATACTGCCCTGGCAAGTGGGGGTTGGAGTCGATTATTAAAGTCCCTTCCAACCCAAGCCATTCAATGATTAGAACACTTTTGAGATTTTTCTTGTGCTAAGCATGAAATATGATGATTATTATTATTACTCACAGCTATCTGAGGGTGCTCACATAAGCTGAGAGTCTGAATCAATATCAACATCTGTGTGTGGCTCAGCACCCTGCCCTCAGAATGTCTGCACAACTGTATCTGAAATCTCACACAAGCAGATGGGGAAGGAACCAACTGCAGCATTGACCTTGGCAAGAGTGAACTTCCTGGGTTTGGGGTTTTGGGATGAATATCCTCAGTATTTGTTTAACTGCTGAGTCTCTTCCCCAAAAATCACTGTTTGAATACCAGTGTGAGTTCTGCTCATTTCTGCACACATTAGTGATTAGGGATGAAATATTGTCTGTTGCTGTTACATCTGCTTCTATAGATCCAAAGTGTCCAAGCCCAGAACCCCCTCACGTGACCTGCCACAATAAAAAGATGGTTTTTGCTCTGGTTTACAGTCTGTTTATCAGAGAAGAGATGGCAGGCAGATGTGAATCAGCAGACTGAGGAATGCTACAAAAGAGGCAGACTGGTCAGCAGGATCAACAGCAATTTCAGTCTCCCAGGTGCCTTTCCATTGCCAGTTAGTTTGGAGGCACTACTCCTGTACGTGCAGAGGGACTGCTGGCATGGGGAAAAGTTGTCTGCATTACTCAAAGAATCAAATGTGGGGTTTTTTTTGTGGACTAAGCTTTCATTTTAATTGTTATTTTGAATGAAACCATATTGTTAAAAAGCAATATTTGATCTTTGCTCTCACTTTATTAGCATCCACAGTTTCAGCCTGTTATTACCATTACCTGAAATACGTAGTGGTTGAGCCAGCTGCTGTTTGCTTTGACTCTTGTTTGATCTTCTGTTATAGTTGCAGTGGAGGTTTTATCAGCTCCCCGTTTCCACAGTGCTCAGAGAGAATGAGTTTCTCAAATTGAAAAGTGATGTAGGCAAAGAGTTGCCATAACATACAGTATTCAGCTACCTTTCTGTGCAGGTTTCTTGTTCTGCCCATCAAACTTTTTTGCTCCTGGAGGTTGAACACTATGCCCAGTATCATCTTCTGCTCAGTGAGTTTCTGAATTAGATTTTTGAGGCTTCATATGCCTGTTACTATTGGCATCATTTTGTATTCACATCTACTTACAGCAACGTCACAAAAGCAGATTTTAGCTACAAGGGTCTGTTGTTGCCTCTAAATCACCTCTTGCATAGCACAAACCTCTAAATCCCACTTGGTAATTTCTGTATGGAGTGGGTAATTCTGTTTCAACTGTAGTAGATATTTCAGAGTATTATCTGGCCATGATTTACAGATTTCTGGTAATATACAACCCACACAACCCTACATATGTTATTCCATGACTCACCTTTCCTGTCACCTTTCTTTGTCTTATCTTATTTTCAATGTGAAATTATTTAGCATCCGCTTCCAGCTGGATCTGACTCTCATTATGTCTCTTTGGGGAAGGAAGGAACCACCTAGAATCCCAAATACTATTCTCACACAGGCTGTGAACAAAGCACCTTTTAACCTTCTTTGAATAAACTGGGGAAAAGTGGCATCTTTCCCCACTTGCTGTGAGCCATGCTTTCCAGACATTTACATTCATTACAAGTTTTTCTTTTCTTCTTTTGTTGCAGATAGGATTGGGGGTTTTATGTGCCTACATTTTGATTCCAACCATTTCACAACCTCAGAAAATATCTGTCTGTGGCTGACCCTATAAATACTCTGTGGAAAGGTACAAAAAAATTCACATGTATCTTTTATGGCCATGAGGAATCAGGGACAGCCAGCACTGCAGCTCCCACATGTTCTAAAAAATGGTTATGACCAGGACTAAATTAATAGTAGTTGCTCTACCACCCAATAACCCCTCCCCAGCCAAGAAAGAGGATCAGGAGAAGGAAAGAACACTCACAGGTTGAAGTAAAAATATATTTAATGGACCATCAAAGCTAACACAAATATAAACTAAACAAAGTTATACTCAGCCCAGTGAAAGTACAAAAAAATACCAAAAAAAAGGAAGTCACATCTCAGGAGCAGAAAGGAGAGCAAGGTCAGAAAGAACCTGAGCAGAAGACCCCAGAGAAGAGATACTGTCCTCAGCAAGCTTCCCTTTTTCTATTGAGCATGACCTTTATGGTATGGGACATACATGTAGCCAGATCAGGGCAGTTGCCCTGGCTGACTCCAAACTGATAATGACCTGAAGACCATGGCAGGACTAGAATTCAGTCCCAGTGAAACCAGGACAGGTTCTCAACTTGATTAATAATCTCCATGCTGAATCAGAATTAACTTGAAGAGCTGTGACTTCAGGAGTTGAAGAAAGACACTCCTTTTTTATTAGAGTTCTGTTAATGGTATACGGAGAAATCAAACTCACCAGGAATATCCTTGCTAAAATCTATTTGCACATTTCTATTTTCTTTGACAGATCTAAAGAGACCTGCAGGATCTTTTTTTTTTTTTTCCTCTAAGCAGACCATGGTTTGACTTAGGAAATGTTAAGTAAATCAATTTGATTAGATGGTCTTTAGGGTCCTTTCCCACCCAAGCTGTTCTTTGATTCTATGATAAAAATAACACCTCGTAGGTCAAGAAAACATCATTCAAGCAAAAGCAAAGGCTGTGCACAGAAGCAAAGCAAAAGATTTATTTTCTCCTTCCAATCAGCAGGCTATGTCCAGCCTCTTCCTGGGCATTAGGACGTCAGCACAGGGTAGTGGTTGCTCCAGAATATGAATGTCATAATAATTAATGTTCCCTCTCATCCTTCTTTCTCTTAGATTTTACTGCTGAGCAGATGCCATATGCTGTGGAATATCCTTTTGGTCAGTTTGGGTCAGTCGTCATGGCTCTGTCCTCTTCCAAGTTCTTGCCCCTCCCCAGTCTACTGGTGAGGGGGAATGTTGGAGAGACAGCCTTGATGTGCCAGCCCTGCTCAGCAGCAGCCAAAGCACTGGTGTTGTTACCAGCCCCTTCCTGGCTACCAGTACAATGCACAACTCTATGAGGTCTGCTATAGGGAGAATGAACTCCATCACAGCCAGAATCAATACATTCTCTTTTAGGAAGATCATCACATATTTACCCTTCTACATATTGCATTGTCAGCATCTGAGAGTGCTACTTACACAAACCAGCTCTGCAAAGACACTAAGAGGCATCATAACATGTGGAGATTGGGAAAACTCTCCTGCTGAATCAATGGGACATGGCCTGGGCTTAATTTGTGTGAGCTGTGCTGTGGCTGCAGTTGGATCAAGCAGGGCTGTGAGAGCAGCAGCTCTGGGTTCAGGGGGAAGGAGATGGGATCAGCCCACAGCAAGAGGACAGAGTTCTCCAGAAATGGCTGGTTTGTCACTCTAGTGCTAGGAGAAAAAGATGGCTTAATTCTCTGGCAAACTCTGAAGTGAATGCTCACAGTCCAGATGTTTATATCCTATTTGGAGTTCGTGTTTTGAAGGAAATAAAGTGATGAAAGAGGGGGAGGGAAAGCAGGGGAAAGAAAAAGGCACGTTTGTGTTTCAGCCTGATCTTTGAATATGAATCATTTGGATCCTGCAAAAGCTCTGATGGGAGACAGGACAAAATACCTGAATGGACAATACTGGATAAATGAAAGAAAACTCACTCACTACTTGTGTTTAAGTTTCATGGGTGTTTTAATGACATTGGTAGTCATTAAAACAGTAGTTAGCCTTCATAAAAATTGCTGAAATTGAAAGCCCTATGACACTTCAGTGCTGTAAAAGGAGATTTGATATTTAAAAATCAGCCCTGAGTGAAAGCACATGTGCTTGTTTTACCATTATGTTATTTTAATTTTTAATAAGGTAGATGTAATTACCCTGAAATAAGATTACATAGGAACAAGAAAGGAACAGGTGAGGTCTTCAGGTTGGTTGCATCAGGGGGTCATTTTCAGTGTAGTGCATCTCCACTAACTTCAACAGGACTGCTGCAGGGCTGGCCTAGAGAAAGCTGTATTACCTCAAATTACCTATGGAGCCAGCAACCCCTGAGACCTCCCTGCCAAGGAGGGAATCACCAACTCACACCATCAGTACCCCAGTGAGAGGACCTGGGCAGAATCGCCTTCGGAACAGATGTTCCCTCTACACAAATTAGCTTTCGGGCCAAAGAGAAATTTCATGCCTGGTATGAAGCTGTTTCAATCCTGGTGTTCAGCTCTGTGCTTTATTCCCAGAGGGGAAAGCTGCTCGGGCTTTCTTTTGCCAAGTGGGGGAAAGCTCATGCAGCCGTGAGTGCCAGAATGACACACGAAAAGGCCAGAGATGACAACTCAGCTCTGCCTGCTTCCAGACTTTGCTTGCATCGATTTTTGTGGATGTCCAAAAGGGGAGATAAAAAGAAATGAGGAACTGAAAAGGGAGTTCTTCTCTAACCTTTTCTGTCTCTCCTATCAAAGCTTTGACCTGGGTCTTTATTAGCAATAGGCTCTGAGTACTTTGAGTTTGGCTGCTCAATGGTTTTCCTCTGAACTATTTGTTGTTGTTGCAACAAGTGCCTTAAAAGATGGTGATTATTACAATTAAAAAGGAACCAGATTTCTATGCAAACTTTGCCTACAAATTATAATTGCAAACCATCATCCTTGAATATTCGTCCATTAAAATAATTTTAAAAAAGGTGATGTGAGTGATTTATTGGATTCTGGGCAGGTTTGGAAACAATTCTGCAGCTAGTGCATGTAAAAATAGTGAGTTTGTCTTTATGAGGCTACAATCATTTACAGACAAATAACCTCAGCATTTTCTACTTGTTCCCTGAGGCTTTTATAGGAAGGCATTCAGTGTTTCAGGAAACCCAGAGGTATATTTCACAGGAATTAAACATGACATTCTTAAAAATTTCCTCATGATCACATCTGATCAGCTTACTTGTCCTGGCAAGGCTTTTTCCACCCAGGCACTTCAGTTCACTGGCACACACACCTTGTGTCATCTTTCCCATACAAAGAGGGCAATACTGAGAGAGTGTCAAATGTACAAATTAAATAGGAAAGACAGAAATAATTGGGATAAACCTGGTCTGTGCTGATCTGAGATATTTTTGATATCCGAGCATTACATGTTGTATCAGCTGGATGGTTCAGAGAGGGTTCTTTTGGCTTTGGCAAGCTTATGAGCACCAGATTAATGAGGATGACTGAAAATGTCTGTATTTGGGGTGGAAAATGGTACAGGAGGTGAGATTTGGAGGTAGGAGATGGACATCTCATTTCCATAGTAATCTGAAGAAGAGGCCATTTCATCCTTGTCCTACACACCATGTCTAGGCAAAAGGGCAGGACCACTGTTATCTTCTGAGATTGACATTGCATTCGTATCCATATGCTTCTAAAATAACATAGCCTGTATAATCTACAAGTCATCTGATTTCAATTATCACTTAATCCAGGTTAACAAATCCTAGGGAAAACCATATGGCATTTGCTTTTCATGGTAACTTATCTAGAAAATTAATTTAATTTACCGTTTCCTTAGCTGGGTAAAGGGAATAAATGGTATTAACTGCTCCTTCCTTTAAAAGGTTAACTTATCCCAGAGTTGGGCAGGGCACAGATGTTGATTTTAACCCCTTATTTTCCAGGTGGAAAAAAATATGTGAGAACTGAATATTAATGTTTTAGAACCTGAAATTGTAATAATTTAGACTGTTTTCTGAAGTGTTTTTGAATTTCAGATGATAAAGTCTGATACAGCCAGAACTTACATAGTTTACTGAAGAAAGAAACCTGTTTTCAACCACAATAAAGAGGAAATAATTGTTTTTACTGAAAGAGACAGGGATGTTGCCAGCTTCAGACTGAAACAGCACCAGATTTTGTTCTCCATTCCCATGGCCATGCCCTGCCATGGCAGAAGAAATCCCTGCAAGGTCCCAGCAGTGTCTCTGCAGTCAAGCACAGCCATTTAGTTTGAAAGGCAGGATACTGTATCTCAGGTTCTTAATCTTTTTTTTATTATTATTTTTGAGGGGGTTGGAGAGGAATCTTTCTGCCACTTCAGCTTTCTACTCAATCTTCAGCTTGTGGGACATTCATTTTGAAGTCTTATTGTGTTGGGATGTTAAATTTCCATTTACAGTCTATAGGAAGAGGCTCTTAAATGCTCTTTAAGACGATGATTCAGAGTAAGAGCCATTTCATTCCATCTGACCTAAATCTGGTGTTTATAACTGTGTACACTGAGTACACGTCAGGGTGTTCTTCTGTGCTCATAACAAACTCATCAAATATGTGGGCAGGTCTTTTTTTGTTGATCTCAGCAAATGGAATTGATTTTTTTTTCTTCTCAGTCACCATGGGAAGGAGCTGAGAAGCAATTTTGGAGCTGACAACTTTTTGCAAGGCTGATCTAGAATACTAATTTAAAACTTTAAAAGTCACATTAAACATCTGATCAAAGTGTTTTGGGTTCCATTACCGTGGATTTCTGAAATAGAAGCAGATGGTATTTTACTGTTTGAAAGCACTGAGATTTCTTTCCTTTCTGTTTCATCCAGGGGAATACTATTCATATGAGTTCTTATGTAATTCCAAAAAAAACCCCATCAAACCAAAGGAAAAAAAATATTAGCTCGATTCACAGAAATCTTCCCAATGAGGTAACATCCATCTCTGTACCGCTCTTTATTGCACCTTTCAAAAGACAACTTGGAAGCCTCTGATTCCCCGTGGTTAAAACATTAGCATGTAAACAGGCTTCATGTGATTTATACATATACCATATAGATGTGGTGCTGGGGGACATGGTTTAGGGACCCTGGCAGTGTAGGGTTAATGGTTGGACTTGATGATCTTAAAG
>JANHGL010003895.1:0-12207 GCA_024611195.1 Ceyx melanurus | reverse complement strand
GATCCTGCTCTGTCAGGGGGGTTGGACTAGATGATCTTCTAGGTCCCTTCCAGCCCCTAATTTCTGTGATTCTGTGTTCTCAGTCTCCTTGGGTACCACGCAGAGCTTTCGCAGCAGGAAAGGAGAGAGGAGGAGGATGGCTGAGTAACTTCATGGCTTAGAGTCAAAAAAATACTGTTCTGTGCCTCTTTGGCTTCCTCTGCATGGTTAAGTTGCATGTTCCCCCTCCCCAGATGGCTTCTCCATTAGCATCTGCTGTTCCTCCTTCCTTAAACCCCTTGGGTGGTGGGCTGGATGGAGAGGCTCCCCCAGGCAGATTAATCTCAGGAGAGGGGTGAGATGAATTCAAACCACCCTGGGCAGAGCTGTTCCAACCAAGCAGCTGTCACAAGAGGTCACACAGTCCAGTAGGAACCAGAGCAAGCAGGGCAGGGTCCTCACCTCCCTTGGGGAGCTGCCACCCAGGGAAGGACGCAGAGAAGCTGCAGGCAACAGGGTTGGTGCTGCAGGGCTGAAGGTGTGGTGCTCACAGGGGTCCAACCTGTGGGGTGGAGGGGAATGAACAGTAATAAATGACTCTGAAGTTAATTTTGAGCTGGTTCATTTTCAGGACATGGGAGGGGAGCTGAGTGGTGCAGCCCCTGCCTGGGATAGGTCTGGAGGGAGTTTCTTTGAGCAAAGGTGAGAGGGATAACACTCTGGGATTAATAAACCAGAGGATACACACTGGTGTGTGCTCCAGGGGGAAATGAGGTCAGCTCTCTGAATGGATCCCTCAGCAAGCAAAGACAACTCCAAAGGGCCTCAGACTTGCTCGGGAAGGTTTCCAAGGACAAAAAGGACCCTCTTAAGCTCAGCCCCCTCCCTCAATGCAGGCTTTGTGGTGCTCCCACGTCCAGGACAGACAATATTCCTTCCTGCCCTGCCTTCCTTCAGCCCCGGGGCCACAACAGAGCCAGGTTTGTTGGATGGCACAAAGGGACCACACAACATCTCCCCCAGATGCGCAGCTGAGCACAGCCCTCCTCCAGCTGTCCCAGTTCCCAACCCAGTTCCCTTTCTCCTCCCACCAGTTACACACATGCATAAAAGACCAACTTTCCAGTTCCAGCCCAAATATCAGCTTGATTTAACCAGACAAACAGTATCACCCACTTCTATGCTCTGCCCTGACTGCTCTGAGCCCAACCCCGGAGCATCCTTCATGCTTCCCACAGCCCCTCACTCATCCCAGTATCACACTGGTGTCCCCACTGCAGGGAAGGGACGTGTTCCTCCCCATCCCAGCTGCCTGCAGGAGCACAGAGGTGTGAGCACTGTCATTTGCAGCAGCACCAGGAGGATTTTGCAGAGTGAAGCCAGCTCCTTCCAAGAAACAGCTTCAGCTTTCCAAGGGCTAAAACAAAAGAATAAAATGATGTGGTATTTTTTGCCCATTTTTTTTTTCTTATTTTTGGTGAGGAAACCCAGCAGCGCACAGACAGGGAGAGCTCAGCATGCTGCCAGCCTTTCCCAGCACCAAACTAAATTATCATGTCTGACATTTACCCCCCACCTCCCACCCCAAAGGCCAAAATCATTCTTTTGCTCTGGATACAGATCAGTTGGCAAACAAGCTTTCAGACACAATTATTTTGCCCTGAGAGGATTCTGCAGCTGCTCCTCCTTTTCTTGAGATCAATACCTAAAGGATAATCCTGCAGATTATCCTACTGTTTGGTGCTGTTAGCTCAAGCTCTCTTGTTTGCTTTATTTCCTTTATGAATTACAACTCCTTCTGGCTGAGGGAGCAGGGGAAGAAGGTGTTTTTAATATAATACTCCATATTGCCACAAATGAGACTTGGTGTCACATATTGTCTACAGTTGGTTGGCAATGAATTCTTGAGTTTTTAGTCACATGGGAACATTTGATGAGAACGTTCCCATCTCAGGTTGGTGACTCATCCCTTTCCACAAGAGCAGAGCAAACAAGAGCAACCACCTAAAGAAAAATCAGAGCAGATTCCTCCCTTCCAGATCTAGCAACTCTCTTCTTTTAAAGCAAATCAAGTCTGCAGGAGTTTATCCTCCTGCAAGTCCCGTAGGTGGAAGGCAGCAGAGATCAGAAACATCTTCTTTGCTATGAAAGGTTATTTTTATTTGTTTTTAACCTATCACATGGTTCTGAAACCAACCCTATGCATCCAGAATAGCAGCTCATGACTATTTGTTGCTGACAAGTTTCCCAGGTGGGAAGCTTGAAGAAAAGGGAGAACATCTCTGTCACTCCCAGGGCAAGCAGGCTCTGCTAAACTCAAGTTTTCTCTGAGAATAATGGCTACAGAGTATTTGGTCACTGCCCAATAGATCAGAACTCTCTGACAGATCATCAACAGCAAAGCCTGAAGGGCTTCTGAGATATTTGAGGGCTTCTGGAATTTGAGGACTGGAATTTGAGGACTTCTACAAGTCCACCTGTGACCAAGGTGGACTCAGGGAGCTTCAGCTCACCCTCTCAATCAGCTTGTGAAGGCAGCAGAAGGTGGCACACTCTGCACACTCACTGACAACCTCCCTGGCCCTGGTTTCAGAAGTGCAGGTGTCATTTTAAACATTTGCCTTAATTCCTTCTGAAGGTGGCTCCTTGGAAGAGCTCTTGTGCTTCCCCAGGCCTTCAGTTTGGTGGCATTTAGGAGGCAGAACTCTCATTGGTGCCCTTAGAGAGATTTTAGCAGATGTTCAGAGCAAAACAACCTTGGGAAAGAAAAGAAACAGTACATGAAGACACAAAACAAACCACACTGGAGCTACCAGCAAGCCTGATGTCCTGCAGGCAGTGGTAGCCTGGTCCCTTGCAGGGCTGTGGCCACATTTGGTCCTAGTGGTGACCAACAACCTGCAGTGTCTGTGGAGCTTAGAACCAGCAGCAAAGTCCTGTAGCTAAACACTGCAATTTGATGCCAAATGGCACAGCCGCCACTTGGCAATTGGGTTGTGCTGGTGTTCAGAGCTCTGGTGATCAGTAAGTGAGAAGCTGGGCCAGGGAATGAAATGCCAATTGGTGAATCCCAGCAGGCCTTGGAGTTATTTCCCCTTTATTTGTCTTTTCAAGGCTCAAAAAAGCAATCTGAATACTAATGCTAATTGTTACTTGCATGGGGGGTGCTGTAGGCAGGGAAGGGGGGTGAGGCTGGAGGCTGCCTGGCTCCTCCATGGCCACCCTGGGGCTGCACAGCAACGTGGCCAGCTCACTGAAACCTCACTGGCTAGTGCCAACCCCTGCAGTGCTGTGGGATGGGGGTTAAATCCAACTTCCAGCCCCTTCAAACAGCCAGAGACACCCTATTCTGCAGACTCCACAGCTCACATGAGGGTCCTTCCCATCCCCTTCACTGCCCACAATGTAGGTCTCAAAAAGAGGGTTCCCCCTTCCTTTTTTCAGTGCCTCATCCTTCATCCTACCTTCATTTCACCATCTCCAGGGCAGGATCATGTGGGGCAGCACCTGCTGCATCCTGAGAAGGGCATCCCCATCACATAGCACACCACATACCCTCTGGTCCTGACCTGCAGACTTTTCCCAGCTCCTCTCACATCCCCTGAGAACAGGGAACACAGAGAGTCCTAAAAATCCATCAGGGAAGACCTCTGGACTCAAAAAAAGTCTTATTTCTCCTCAAAAGTTTGCACTGAAATGTACCTTTTCCAGCATCAGCCGGCTTGGATTTCTAGCGATTTTTCCCAGTGTCGGGATGGGGTTTTTACAGCTTTCTCCAAGGTATAAGGTGAGGAAAAGGACTCTTTGGGGATGAAAGCAGGCGGGTGAAGCGACAGGGTTGCAGTCCCACAAGGTGGCATTGCTCCATCGCTCATCGGCGAGAGGACGCACTAAGCTCGCCTGGGAAGCGCAGAGGACGCACCGAGCTCGCCTAGGAAGCGCAGAGGACGCACCGAGCTCGCCCTGCACCCAGCGACACCCCCGCGGATGGCAAAAGGCTCCTTGCTTTGCTGCTTCAGCTTTTCCCAGTTGGAAACTGGGTGTAAATGAGGTGTGAGGCTGCTGGGAAAGTTCCTGGCATAGGTGAGGGAAAAGACAGAGCAAAAAAAAAACGACTCCACATTTTTTGTCTGCACTCTGTTGTCTCAGAAAATATTTTTTAGGACATTTTTAACCCACTCGAGGGAATTTTCAAGTGAGAAAGAACATGAAAACTCTCAAGAGTGCAACAGTTGCTGGAATAAATTCTAATGGTGCTCCAGAGCTGGGCCTGGGGGGGGGGGGTTGGTTGGAATTTCAGCCCTGAGGCTGAGCATGGAATGGCCCAGCAGAGTGAAATTCCTGGATTTCAGTAGGAAAATACCCTTCTCCTCCTGATGGATTCTTATCTTCACCACCTTTTCCTCTGAATTCTTATTTCTCTGATAAAGACAGAACTGGGCAGGTGACTGGGGAACACTGGGGTTGTGAGGGATGGAGGTGAGGAAGGCAACTTCTGGGCTATGTGTCTAAGGGAGAGACCAAGGAGTGAACTCCTGTCTTTCCAGCTTCTAATATTAGGATTTCAGATTCCTTTCCAAGATGTTCAGAAACAGGCAGTTTCTTCTTGTCCTCTCTGGAGCTGCCCCACTACAGTTCAGCTGAACAAATGGCAATGAAGTGGCTGTGAATACAGTTCAGCAGGAGACCAGCACTAAGTTTAAGTTTCAGAGCAATGAAGCTCCCCAAAAAGTCTGAAAGGAGGGAGCAACACCAAGAAAAACAAAAGGAAAAAAATAAAGGAGAAAAAAATAAAAGAAAAAAAAGGAGTAGGAGAAAAGAAAAGAGGGGGGGGAAGGAGGAGGAGGGTGAAAAAGAAAAAGAAAGGAGGGTGAAAAAGAAAGGAGAATGGAAAAAAGGGAAACAAAGGAGAAAAAAAGAAAAAGTAAAAGAATAAAAAAGGAAAAATAAAAAGGAGGAAAAAAGGAGGAAAAAAAAGGAAAAAGGAGAAAAAAAAGAAAAAAGTATTAAAGAAAAGAAAGAAAAAGCACTATTTTATTAGAGTTTCTGATCAGTTTAGAAAGCTGCAAAATATTGGCAGCCAGAGATTCTTTGCTGGCGCTGAGGTTAAGCACTGCTCCATGCTGGGCAGAGACAAGATTGGTTCAGTTTGGGTGAAGCAGCACATTCTTGCAGATGGTTGGGTTTTTTTTCTCTCTGGCTCTTGGACTTTGGAGCAGCCTCATGGCTTCCTCCCCTGAGAGCCACTTACCCTTAATTAGGTTTTAAGTCTCTTTGATCACTAAGGACTCGATTCAGAGCTGACTCTGGTTTTCAGTCACCATCACGGCTGGAGCTTGGAGGTGGGTCTTGGAAAGAGAGAAATTAATCATGGTCAGTCCAGTAAATGGACATGGTTTTGTGCTCTGGGTGGAAGTCAGAGATGTGATCTTTAATAGGATGTTCTTCAAAAAGATGGGAAGCTACAGCAGGAATTTTCCACCTGAGGAAATCACACTCAGAGGAATGGGCCAATTTGCTGAAGCAAAATTAAACCTTCCCTCACTCAGCACCCAAATAGACAGACTGACAAAACAGTTACCCTGGCAACCAGAGGGAGGAAAAAAAGTCACCAAAAAACTAAGATTTTTCTTATTATTCTTATTTTTCTTTTGATTAATTGAGAAAAATCACATTCTAATTTCACTGAGCATCACCACGGGTGTTGATGGCCAGGGAGCTGCAGCAGATCAGACACAACTGGGGTTTCTACTGTGATGCTGCAGACCCAGGGCAAAGCCCATGATTTATTATTATTGAAAACATTTCCTCTTCATCAGCCTGGGAAATGCTGGGAGATTCTGGCTGAATCGTGAAGAGCTTCATTTGCCTGCTTACTAGGAGAAGGAGAAAGCCCTCCAGCAAGCCATGGGGCAAAAGGAAAAGGAGGACAACAGGAAAAATGAGGTTAAAAATAAAAATAATCCAATTTATGATGGATTTGGCCCATGGGGTCAAATTGTTCTGCATGCATTTGCCCTCAGCACTGCCTGCAAACCCTGGGCAGTGTGTTCCTAAAGAACCCAGACCCTGGGCAGTATGTTCCTAAAGAACTTTCCCAAACTGGTACTGAACAGCTGCATTGATCCATTCAAGTTGTGCAGGACCTTGTAGGCAGGTATACAGCATCCCAAAGCAAATGTACCCCAAAAGCCACAACCCTCTGCTCCCCTGGGCTGCCATTGCCCCAGGGCTTCCCAGCAACACTCAGCCCTGTCTACCAGCTCTAAGAAAGGACCAAAAAATCCTCCCCCTTCCATAGCTGACACACACTGGACTCTGCTATCTAATGGAATTTTGCCTCTTCTCTAATTCCTACTACATGTTTTTCAAATAATTGCATTTTTTTCTGAAGAACTACCATCAGGCTGGCAAAGGATGCTGCTGAAGTTCAGGACAAGGATCAAGGACTTTGTGGACCATAAGCACTGCAGGTACCACCATTACCTCAAAGGCTTTGCTCCTGCATCTCTAGGCAACGTGAGCATCCCTCCACCCTGAGCATCATCCCTCACCATGGAGCTCCAAAACTCCAACAAGACAGGCATGTTTGCTGCTAGTCAATAAAAACCTCTAAAAAAACCCCACCAAACACAGAAGAAAAACCTCTGCAAACAGCCCAGCTCTCCAAAGAGACCTCAGACACACCCAACAGTGCCCTGCCTTTTAATAAAAACAGCCATGGCCCAGTCCCTGTGGCAGCTGCTGGCTCCAAAGATGCCTCTCTCATATCACCTGTGGATATTTTTATCTTGCCAATAAGGAACCCAGCTTGCTCTGAGGAGCCAGAACTCCCCTGGCAGCCCCTTCCCATGCTGGCTGCTCTGCTGTCCACGCCTCACCACACTGCTCCACTCTCCTTTTGTGCCCTTTTTCTTAATGAAGTAGCTTTTAATCCTGACGTGGTGCATCCAGTTCTCAGAAAAGACATGGAAAGGACATTGCAATCCCCTCGGGTTTGGATAAACATGTCCTGTTTATTGTCCTTGGTGGTGACTGGCTGAGCTGGAACACTCAACAGTTGGTAAAAACAGTAGAAATTGGCTCTTGGTTTTACTGCACGAGGCTGTGGAGGCTGCTTTGGAAGGTCAGTAAGGTCTTCATTAAGGGAAGAATTTTTTTAATGGCTGAAAATACACTCTGTGATGACCTGTTTTCTTCTGCCCAGACTCATCACTTGCTGAGCATGACTGAGCACCACAGACCAGCAAAACCCCATCAGCACTCAAACCATAGACACCCAGCTCCAGCCTGCACCCATCCCAGGCACAGAGATTCCCAAGCCAGCCAACCCAGAAAATAATTCCCTTCTCCCTTGTTTACATCCCTTCACTGAGTCACCAAGTCAACACATTATTTGTATTTATTTTTCTTTTTTTTTTTTTAACAAAACTATCCTTTCCAGCCTGTGATTGCAGCTAATTTATAACGCTGCACTGCCAAGCAACAATGAATTATGGAGAAAGATTATGGGAAGGTTTGACACCATTAATGTTTGGAGGAATAAATGGGAGTAGACTGTTAAATATGATTATTCTCCTTCGTGTCTTTCCTTAGGGTGCCTATCACCAGAGCACAAGTGCCACGTGCATTAATTAATTGAAACAACACATTTACATGATTAGGGATTAACTCCTGTGCTTCTCCTTTGGCTAATTAGTGTATCTATAGATCTATTTAGAAAGAAAATACCTTGGGGAAGGCAGGAGCCTTTGGAGCTTATTCCATATAAACTGGCTGTCAAATTCAGGGATTAGAAAAATGCTCACTTCTCATTTCTCTCCCATGGCACCTTATATTTGCTTGTTTTATTTCTCTTGATTCCCATGCAGCATCCTCACTAAATTCTAATCAAGAAAACACTACTGCCTTTTTCTTCCCTCATTTTGCTCCCCAGTTTCTTGTTGGTTGTCATCCTCGGGCTGCTTATGGACTCCATGGGCTCCTACTATCAATATACTCAGATGGAAAAGAGTATTTGACAGTGGGGATTTCAGTCTGGTGGATTAATTACTTTTCCCTGCAGAGGATGCTCCTTCAGGTCTCTATGCTCAGCTCACAGGCTGCCAAGATCAGCAATTTCAACCTTGTAAACCCAGCTCTGGGAGTCCTTCCCTGGATTTGGGGTTTGGTTACAGCACCCTGTGCATCCTCCAAATCCAGATGCTGGGTTTCACAGCAAATAGGTGGGATCACTGGGTTCCTTATGGGTTCCATGGCAACATTTGTACCCAACCTCCAGTCCACTTGCTCACTTTCCACCTCACTTATATTTTTCCTACCCAAAAACTCTCTCTGCATCAATGTTTCACTGCCTGTGATCCCAGAGGCATCCCAAGAAAAGCAAATTGAATTTTTTTATTGGGTGAAGTTGTCCTTTTAATCTCCATCACCCACTTTACAGCTTGTAAGGGGCTCAGAGTTATTCCCTGAGATATTTGGAAATGCTGGTAAAGTAGGGACTGTTAGAACACACCTAAAACATAGAAGAATTATGTAGAGAAATGAAGGAATTTCAGAGAATTAAGCTTTTTGGCTGCTGGAACAATACAGGAGACATTAATATAGTAACATAAGTGATATTAAGGGGCTGGAGTGGGTCCAAAGAAGGGCAACAAAAAGTCTAGAGGACAAATGTGGATCCAAGACTGTCTGGGGAACAGAGGCTGCTGGGCATTGCTGAAGCATGTCCTTGGTTCCACAGAAATAGGAGCAAAAGGCCAAGAGGAGATGGGAACAACCCTCATTGTTGGAAAACCTTGAAGGGCTTCAAGGAGAAATCTCAGGATGCTGAACTGACATCTCAGCCTCTCACAGACCCAGTTCCACTTCCAAGGGCAGGGAAATTTATTTCATGCACCAGCACCAACCAGCTTGGTGCAGACCTGAACCTCTTGGTTGTGAATTGAATTTAAGAGGCTCCTTCCAAGGACCTCCTCCCCACCTTTACCAGCAGCAGGCAGGGAGAGAAATAAAGCTGAGCCTGATTATCCCTCCATTTGCAACCAGCCATCAGGGGAAAATGTTGTTTCAGAGTCTCTGTGCATCTCCCAGCCTGCCAGAGAGCTTCACAACAGAGACTGAAGAGCAAATGCTGTATTTTAGTGATTCACATGGTTTCCTTTATTGAAGGATTGTTAACTCGTTTTGGAAACCCAGAAAAAGTGCAAGGCTCACTGCTGTGGAAAACTCTCTATTCTAACTGAAAAGAGATCCAGCAACTCTTGCTAAATCAGCTTTTTCATTCATTCCTGTGCAACGACCCTCACTTGTGATCTTTAGCTAAATAAATATACAGAGGGTACCTCCAAGATCAGGGTTGTCAGCTGAAGTTCCTATGTTGCAAACTGCCTTCAGCAGCAACAGCATCTCCTTCCACAGTCCTAGAGTTGGATATTTCCTGGTTTTCCATCATTTTTTTTGAATGTCTGAGGCTCATTACGTGTCATAAATAAAAGACTTCTGCAAAACAAAATATTAGAACTATATATGTTTTGATTTTTAGGCTCAAATTCCAGCTTTCTACCACCACAGATACTCAAACGTATTTTTAAAACATTTATTTCATTAGCACCAACTCCCACAAAGAGAACCAAAATGAAAACAAGCTAAATGGTTCTTTATCTTCTCCTAAACTCCTCTTGAATTTTCATCACAGCTAAATAAGCTTTAATGGCTGAAATAATTTAAAACAATGCTTTGGTTTAAAGGAGGGAGTGGGGGAGAGAATCCTGCAGCTGAACATCCAAATTATTAGGTTTTTTCTCTTGATTTTGACACGTTTTTAAAGTGAGCAACAATGAGGAGATTCGAGAAT
Organism: Ceyx melanurus; assembly: GCA_024611195.1. NCBI lineage: Eukaryota > Metazoa > Chordata > Aves > Coraciiformes > Alcedinidae > Ceyx > Ceyx melanurus. The sequence goes on along the minus strand of JANHGL010003895.1, from coordinate 2,372 downwards.
CCTGCTCATGTTTTCTATTTGCAGAAAAGAGAAAGGAAAGGGGAAAAAAAAAAAGAAAAAAAAAGAGACAAACCACTGCTAAACCCAAAGCTCTTCCATCTATTTCCACCACTAATGAAGCAGGAGCTGTTGGACCTTGGGATGCGGAGAGTCTACACAGGCTAAGAGGTAAGAAATATTTCCCTGTCAAAGAAAAAAAAGCAAGAAAGAGCTGTGGTGTGACTCACAGCACTAAAATTAGATGGGTGCTGCATCTGGCTGGAGGGTAGAGGCAGTTAAAAAAAGCAGCGTTATCAGGTGTGACTCACCCAGAGAAATAGGCCACTTGGAATGGATTTTGGGGGAGGAAGGGGGATGTTTGGAAGGTGGGTGGTTTTTGAGCTCTGCTGAACAGGCAGCAGTCTAAGCTGCTCCAAGGTCCAGGCTGCTGAGCGTGGTGATGCTCTTCAGCAAGGGCAGGGAAAAGGAAGAAATCTGGTGTCATCTGTGAGCATCAGAGCCTATTTCCCCACTCTGATGACATCACAATTATTTGGAAAGGACCTCCAGGGTCATCAAGTCCAACCTTTAATAATAGGATTAATTTTTTTTATCTAGCAGAGAAAGGTATTAAGCCAAGCAGCAGCTGGAAGCTGTGAGAGATGAAGGTTTTACTAATTTTGCTTTCATTAATAAATAGGTGAATTCTGAGAAATTAAGGTTTGACTAATTTTGCTTTCTAATAAGTTGAATTTATATCATAGTGTTTAGCTGTACTAGTAATTGGAATGAAATATTATATATAATGAAATATAGTGTTCAGCTGGACTAGTAATTGGAATGAAAGTTTGCTTTTGTTAAGTATATAAATTTTATTTGTGATAAGATAAAGGGGGGCTAAAGTGAACTCCTTAGAATGACACAGAAAACTCCTTGCAGAGAATAATATCAGGGTCACTCAGAGCGGACCATAAATTGACCACTACTTAAGAAAATGATGTTTCCTTGTTTAAAAGAACAGCATTTTCCTCATTTTTTTTAGAAGAGTTGAGAAGTTCATGAAGAGGAAGAGTGCTTTGGTGACGTCATTATAAAAACTGGACTTGTCTGAAGACCCCTCTGTGCCTCTGACTTGGAAGCTGCTGAATTCTGCACCCAGCTGGTTGCCTTTGCTTGAGAATAAATTGCATTTTATCTATATAAAAATATTTGTGAGCACATTGCTCACAAACCTGCTGACAGAAAATTCACCTTGTAAACTCAACACTCCTAGCAGGAGATGAAGGGCACCAGTAAACAAACAGCAAAAGAAGAAATCCTCCCTCAGCTGCTTGACAAAGCTGGGGGTGCCCCAGGAGACCACCTGGAAAACAACACCCCTTGGACACAGCAACCCCAAGATGCCCAGTAGCTCATCATGAGGAGATACTGGGGAGAGCTGGTGTGTCTGTGGGAGGGAAGGGGAACATTCAAAGCAAAATAATCCCAATTTTTCTAATAAAGCTACATTATTCTCCAAAGAAATTTGTCTCAGGATCGTTGTGTCATCAAAAAAATAATTTCCTAACAAAAAACAAAGAAAAAAAGAGATAAATAATAATAAATAAATAAATAAAGGTACAAGTGGAAAATGTTGATTCTTTTTTATTCTTATAAGATTTGTTCCTCCCCTGGCAGCTGCAGAGCCAGCTCCCTGCCCTCCCTCCTCCTTGCAATGTGGCAGGTCAGAGAAAATCTGATTTTTCCAAGCAAATTATTAGTCGTGGCATCACCTCCCCTCTGTAGAGGGAGCAGGGACCTCTCTAACTCTTGGTTTCCCTTATCCAGACTTGCTGGTGTTTAAAAGGAATTTTTCTTTCTGTTTCAAAGGAGGGGGAAGCATTTGGGGGGGTGAGGTGGTTGTGTTTTGTTTTGGTGTTTCCCCCTCTTTTCTTTTTCCCTCCACAAAATAGACTAAATTCTGCTAAAAATATCTACATATTGTACTTAAAAGGACTTTTTTTTTTTTTCATAAAGAATAAAGATTTGAATCTGGGTTGTAACTTATTTTCCTTTTCACTCTCTTTGGAGTGTGAATAGACTTGGTTTTGGTGGGGGGGAACATTTCTATGGAAAGATCATCATTTCTTGCCCACCTTCTATGTATCAATAAAACCAATATCTATAAAATAATTTGCTTAAAATAATTCATCAAATAAATCACTGGCTCCTTTCCCAGGGGTGCAGAATCCATATGGGGCAAGCTGGGAACCCCTCACGAAACAAATTTGGCTATTGGTGATAGAAAAAGTTCTTTATAATTCACTAACTGTAGATGTTTGGGAGGTGCCTTCAAATTAAATATATTATTGTATTTATTATATTAATAATATATATTATTACATTAATGATAT